>VMDO01011374.1:35617-52407 GCA_007922755.1 Pedetes capensis | reverse complement strand
CAAAATCTTGGACAACCTCAATCTTTTCTCCATTTATTGTGAAGTTGCGTGCTGACCCAGTCGTAAGGATTTTTGTTTTGTTGATGTTTAGTTGTAACCCATATTGAAGGCTATGATCTTTGATCTTCATCAGTAAATGTTTTAAATCCTCTTCACTTTCAGCAAGCAGAGTGGTGTCATCTGCATAACGCAGGTGGTTAATGAGCCTTCCTCCAATCTTGATGCCACATTCTTCCTCATAAAGTCCAGCTTCTCGGATTATTTGCTCAGCGTATAAATTGAAGAGATAGGGTGAAAGTATACAGCCCCGACACCCTCCTTTCTCACCTTTAAACCACTCAGTGTTTCCTTGTTCTATTCGAACAACTACCTCCTGGTTCATATACAGATTTCTCATGAACACAATTAGGTGTTCTGGTATTCCCATTTTCTGAAGTGTTATCCATAATTTGTTATGACCCATACAATCAAATGCTTTTGCATAGTCAATAAAACATAGATAGACATCTTTCTGATATTCTCTGCTTTCACCTAATATCCACCTGACATCAGCAATGATGTCCCTAGTTCCCCACCCTCTTCTGAATCCCGCTTGATTTTCTGGTAATTCCCTGTCAATATATTGCTGCAGTCGCTTCTGAATGATCTTTAGTAGAATTTTGCTGGTGTGTGATATTAATGATATTGTCTGATAGTTTGCACATTCAGTCGGATCCCCTTTTTTGGGAATAGGCACAAATATGGATCTCTTCCAGTCAGTTGGTCAATTAGCTGTTTTCCAAATCTGTTGGCATAAACATGTTAATACCTCCAATGCTGCATCTGTTTGTTGAAACATCTCTATTGGTATCCCATCAATTCCTGGAGCTTTGTGTTTCGCCAGTTCTTTCAAGGCAGCTTCCACTTCGTCCTTCAACACCATTGGTTCCTCTTCATATGCAACGTCTTGGAATGGTTGGTCATCTACCAATTCTTTCTTGTATAATGACTCTGTGTATTCTTCCCATCTTCTTTTGATGTTTTCTGCATCATTTAATATTTTCCCTGTAGAATCTTTCACTACTGCCACTCGAGGCTTGAATTTTTTCTTCACTTCCTTAAGCTTGAGAAACACAGAGTGTGTTCCTCCCTTTTGGTTTTCTGCCTCCAGCTCCTTGCACATGTTATTATAATATTTGTTTTTCTCTTCTCGAGCTGCCTTCTGAAATCTCCTGTTTAGTTCCTTAACTTCATCATGTCTTCCTTTTGCTTTTGCTGCTCGACCTTCAAGGGCAAGGTCCAGTGTCTCTCTTGATATGTAATTTGGTCTTTTCTTTTTTTCTTGTCTTTTTAAGAACTTTTTGCTTCTTTCTTGAATGATATCTTTTATGTCATGCCACAACTCTTCTGGTCTCCTGTCATTTGTGTCTAATGCATTAAACCTATTTTTGAGGTGGTCTCTGAACTCAGGTGGGATATACTCAAGGTCATACCATGGCTGTCGTATACTTGTTCTAATTTTCTTCAGCTTCAGCTTGAACTTGCATATGAGAAGTTGATGGTCTGATGCACAGTTAGCACCTGGTCTTGTTTTGACATTTTGTACAGAGCTTTTCCATCATCTCTTTGCACATATGTATTCAATTTCATTTCTGTATGTTCCGTCTGGTGAAGTCCATGTGTATAGTCTCCGTTTATGATGTTGAAAAAATATATTTGCAATGAAAAGGTCATTGGTCTGACAAAATTCTATCATGCTATCTCCAGCTTCATTTCTGTCACCAAGACCATATTTTCCAACTACTGGGCCTTCTTCTTTGTTTCCAACCTTTGCATTCCAGACACCAGTGATTATCATTATGTCTTGATTGCATGTTTGATCTATTTCAGATTGCAGAAGCTGATAGAAGTCTTCCCTTTCTTCATTTGTGGCCTTAGTGGTGGGTGCTTAAATGTGAATAATAATCATATTAATTGGCCTTCCTTGTAGGCATATGGATATTATTCTGTCACTGACAACATTGTATTTCATGACAGATCTTGAAATGTCTTTTTTGATGATGAATGCAACCCCATTTCTCTTTAGTTTATCATTCAGATGATGGTATTCAGGACATACAGCATAGAACAGAGACAAGACGTGAGGGAACTTGACTATCATATCAAATTCTGAGACAATGCTATGTAAAAGGGTATCAACTTACCATGGTACACTTCAGAAATAGTTCTGAACTAGATGTAAAATCCCCAAGAGGTTAGGATAGTGTCTGTTGCAATTATCAGTGTATTCCCAGGGCCTGGCATAGTACCTACAGCAAAGAAATTGTTCAAAGGCATTTGATTAAATAGGAGAAACTGAAGAAATATTACTAGGATTCAGATTTACCTTAAGTGAATGAAGTTCTGTGTACATAAGAGTGTCTTTAATAAGAGAACATCATGCTTTATCAGCGAAGTCAAAATCTCATCATTAGAAGGCCAGGACATAGGAGGAGTGATTTACTCTGAGCAAGGGGTATGGCAAGGTCAAATTCTTGCTCTGGATAGGAAGTTAGATTTCAAATATATTTTTCAGCTTTAAGATTCTTCAGGATAGAAAGTGACTATTGCTTATATAAAGAACTGCCAGAGGGCATAGTGATGACTATAGAAAGGAAGCCTTGCATTTTCTACTTTTACTGAATTCCCATAGAGAGTCCAAAAACAGCTTGAAGGAGACAGATTTCCTCTGTGTCATTCAACTTAAATCATCAATTATTAATATTCTAATTATTTTCCTGTGCTCAGAGATGACTTCTTGGTGAAAACCATGGGATCCTCAGAACCTCTACACAGGGTAATAACAGAGGATTATGGATCCAAGCCTGCCTTCTGTTCTCATGCACTCAGCATTCCAAGCTAGTATTAGGGAGTGTTAAATCCTCTATACTGTAATTTACAATAATGATATAGGAGCAGAAATTATGGTGCAAAGTCTAGGGTAGAAGAATGTGATTTCTAATTTCAGGAATCATAATTACCTTGGAGGATTTGAAGAAAATGTTCATCAAGTATATGAAGAGAAATGCACCTGGGTGAGAAATTTTGTAAATGTGGACCTGTAAAACCAATTTATGAATTAAGAATCCATTAGATAAAATATGACAAGTTTTAGAGGCCCTTATGTCTTCTGGGTGGTCTACTTTGAGCACAGAAAGCTTCTCTCAACACTGATGCCCCATAAAGGAATAATTTTTAGAGATAAGACCCATTGCATTTATGAAGTCTAAGAAAATATAAGTCACCTGACTCAGGGTCAAAGAAGATGGGAGGGGAACTAATATGTGTTATTTATGGTGCTGAATGTATTAAATCAAGTCAAGCTTCAGTTTGTGGTTACAATACTTCAGCATAAATGGTACTGGTTGGCACTTGGGTTTAGGGATACTTATCTTCTTGACTTATATTTCAAAGTCCCCCTGGTATGACAGTCTGCATAGGTGGACTGAATGTCATGCCTACATAATGTGACATTGATGGACCTGCCCATTGGAAGACATGTCATACCAAAATAGATATATGCCTGAAATAACTACTGGTAATGGGGAGCTCTGAAACAACTTCTAGAAGCATGTGTCATTTAATGTAGCAAAGGCAAAAGGTGATCTGGAAAGCAGTGTGGTAAAGTGGAAAGGACATAACCTCAGGGACAGCTGGTTTGAATTCAGCTTCACCATTTTTAAGTACTTGCTGTTAGAAGTACATGCTAGCTACACAGTTATAGGGGGACTCAAGTACTTCATCTGATGAACAGGACTGAGGTCCCTATTTCAACTTCTGTTACAATTGTTGTTGTTGCTGTTAGGTGCCACCGAATCAGTATCTGACTCATAGCGACCCTCATAGGGTTTTCAATGGCTGACTGTTTCAGGATTGCCTTGGGAGTGGATTGCCAGGTCCTTCTCCAATTTATGTGGTGCTGGGAATTGAACGCGGGACCTCAGAGACTGCAGCACAGCACTCTACCAACTGAGCTAAATCCCAGCCCCTCTGTTACAATAGTGCAAAGCTTTTAGGTTAAGTTTTGATAAGTACAAATGCTACATCTTTATTCTCTCCCCCTTTTCCCAAGGGAAACACTCTAGATAAGTATTATGCAATAATAGATTAGGTTTTCTTTGAAAGAGTATCAGATAGTACTTGCAAGGGGCAGAGTCCTACAGGAATTAGTGAGAACATGGGGTGCCAGGAAGAGGAAGTAACGTGACTTAAAGAAATCAGTGTCAATGGGAAAGGGCTAAGAGACAAAATTGACTTCCATAATGGTTTTTTCTAGGGCCAGTCCTGAATTCTATCCCACCAGTGTTCAAGCTTTTCCTATTCCCAACCCTTAACTTTCCCACTTGGATTTTTCACATTGACCCACAAGGAATGAAGTTGCAACATGAATTTTCTCTTCTTCTGCCCAATATTCCACCTTATCTTCACTTCTGCCTGCCATACCCCGGAAGAAGGAGCTGGAGGCAATGAGTAAGAATTCAGAGTTGGTTCCATTCAGAAGAGAGGTGGGTAACCCTCCCTTTGGAGGAATTTTGGAGAATTGGGAATATGAGAATAAGAAGGAATGGTGCATTCGTAGGCTGGGACTTCTCACTCTCAGAAGCATTGGTGATTTGAGTTGGGTAATTCTTTGAGACTGACCAGTGCATCCCATGGGAGGACGGTAAAGCACATCTCTGTCCAAACCCACTGCTCTAAACCATTTCTCCCTTCTGTATGTCTTAAATTGTAGATTATCATTCAAACTGGTATAGAATCAAGGTGGAGATCAAAGGCCAACGATAGCCAGAATAAATACCAAGGAAGTGTCATGGAAATCCTCATTGAAGTTTTGGTAAAAAGTAGTTTCTGAGGAAACCTGAGGTAAGTGTTTCTGCTATGTGCAATAATGTGGAGATTATATTTCTCAAGAATGGCAGCAGGACAAAAGCATTTCTTGTTTTCCATGGAGACCTACCGACTAGCTTCACATCATAAAATTTAGCCAATCTAGTTTGTATGGGATAATATTTAATACCAAGTTCAAATCCACATCAGGTAGAAATGTTCTGTGGCTCATTTTCCTCCATGCCTAAATATGCTCTCACATTTTATATCTGGAGCTGAGAATTATTAGTAGAATCATGTTTGTGATTAATTCTTTGATTTGCTTTGGGAAAATTATGCAAATGTAAAATATAATAATCTGATTTATACTACCTACAGAGAGTTAACTGAAGAGGAAAATTAAATGATTATGGGCCTAAGTAGATGATTTATGAGTAAGGGCAACAAAAAAGAAAAATTCTAAGAGCAGCAAAATCCCTATACAGGTTGAGAGGGGAGAAAAATGATGTGGGTTGGCTAAAAGGCTTCTAGGTAAGATTAACAGGCTGTAGTTCAAAAGAAAACAATTTTGTCCCTTATGACAAATATTAAGACATTCAGATTAATGATATAACAAGTACTTTTATAAAGAACCTTATACTCTGCGATATTGAGTGGTCTAAAAACAAAATATAGCAACATACTATATTTTGTAGATAAGAAAGGTAGGAAGAGTAGAATACAATGATTAATGCTTTGAGGATCTTCATAGAGGAGGTCACTGACTGCTAAGTTAATGGTAAATAGAGTTTCTGTGAGTTTATTGCTCAGAATTAGAATATACTGTACCATCAGTTAAGAGCTGTAAAGCTCCCTTCAGACTATCTTGTGCTTATTTTTACTTTACTAATTTTTAAAGATAATTTTATCATACTTTTTACTGTGAACTATCTCAAATTTTATTTTGTAAGAGGGTGATAAATAATACATAAAATGAACAAGTTGTATTGGATAATGATTATTTAAATGACTAAAATAGCATGCTAATTCTTCAAAAGTTAAATATAGAATTACTAGATGACCCAGAAATCCTGCTTCTAGTTATGTACCCAAGAGAATAGACAACATATGTTCAAATAAAACCCTGTATACAAACATTGATAAATTCATTATTCACAATATCCCCAAAGTAGGAACAACCTTATGTCTACCAGGGGCTGAGAAGATAAACAAAATGTCACATATACATAGAATGGAATATTATTCAGTCATAAGAAAGGAACAAAGTACTGATATGTTTTACAATATGAAACCCAGAAGGTATTATGCTAATTGAAAAAAGTTAGGCACAAAAGGTTTTAATTTTTAGGAAATGTCCAGAATAGGCAAGCATAGAGATATAAAGTAGACTAGTGGTTTTCAGGGGTGGAGGAAGGGAAGAATTGGCTTGGTTATTAATAGGTATGAAATTTCTTTTTGGTTTGATGGAAATGTTCTACAATTAGATGTGTGTGATGGTTGAACAATATAGTGAATATAACAAAAAAACACTGAAGTGTACATTTTAAAATGGTACATTCTTTTTATAATATAATAAAAATAAAGTTAGTGTGTCAATAAAAATTTCATTCTAACTTAGAAACAAATGAGAAACCCATATACATGGAGGCATGTCCAAGAAGTACAAGAATCAAATGAAAGAGTTTTTGGTGGACAAAGCTGGAAAAATTCAAACAAAAATATTTATTTGGATTAGACTGGTTTACCTATTATTTTATAACCCAAAGTATGAAGTAAATATCCATAATTCCACAATGATAAAAATAAATAATTGAATTAATAAGTAAATGAAGAAAAACATATCTTGAATATGGTAAAATTCCAAATAACTTAAGTAACTACATCCTGTAGGAGGAGAGAATCATTTTTGATTTCTCAGATCTGGGCTGTACACAGTGATTTCCTTCTAATGAGTACAGCATGTAAAGGGGGGAAAAGAGTACTTTCACAATGAAGAAATATAACAAACACTGTCCCTGCCAAGTGAACAAGGTCAGTATCAGATATGATGTCATATTGGTAGTATGTATCCTTGATACCCCCCATGTATCTGTCAGCTTGTTGTGCTGTGGGGACCTGCATGATGCTGTGATGTTGAAAGCTATGCCACCAGTATTTCAGATACCAGCAGGGCTACCCATGGTGGACAGGTTTCAGCTGAGCTTCCAGACTAAGACAGAGTAGGCAGAAGGACTTAGCAGCCCACTTCTGAAATAATTGTTGATATTGTTAAGTGATACTGAGTCAGGCCCAACTCATAGTGACTGTATGTAAAACAGAATGAAACACTCTCTGACATTGTATCATGCCTGACACTATGTCAGTGCTTCTCTGCTATTCATAGGGATTTTGATGGCTGATTGTTTTGGGAGTGGACTGCTGGGTCCTTCTCCCAAACCTACAGCAGCTGGTATTCAAACTCTCATCCAAGGACTAAGCAGGCCTGACTCTGCTTTTAGCTTCCAAGATCAGATGAGGTCGATGCCAGGGTGGTATGGCTGTAGACCCTGAAACAATTAGCAACTCAAAACCCTATGAATAGCAGAGAAGCACTGTCAAATATAGTGCCAGAAAATGAGCCCCTCAGGCTGGAAGACATTCAAGCAATGACTGGGGCAGAGTTGCCTCCTCAAAGTAGAGTCAGCGTTAATGATGGAAATGGAGTAAAGCCCTTGAGATCTCCTTTTGCTGATGTGGCACGCCTCAAAATGAGAAGAAACAGAGGGGCTGCAACAATAGGCTCAAACATAGAAAGATCACAGGCAGGGCACAGTGTTGGGTAGTGTTTTGTTCTGTTATACTTAGTACTGCTATGATGAATTTGTACTCTGTTGAATTTGACTCCGCAACACCTAAAACCAAAAACATCCTTGCTACAATGTGATGAAAATGGCTATTTAACCTCTATGGTTTGCATTTACAAAGCCTGTGATCCCAGTCTAAAATATCAGACTAATATCAATAGAGGGTCTTCATTCAGGGGACCCAACCGGTATTTCTTAGAACTGTCAAGGCCATCAAAAACAAGGAAAGTCTGAAAACTATCATAGCCAAGTGGATCCTAAGGACACATGAAATCTAAATGTAATATGATATCCTGGATGGTATTCTGGAACAGAAAAGGTTAAAAAAAAAACCAAAAAATATATAAACTTTTAGCTCTGTTGGTAGAGTGCTTGTTTTGCATGCTCTGAGGCCCAGGGTTCAATCACTAGCATCGCAAAAATGGGAAAAGGACCTGGGAGCCTACTCCTGAAACAGTCCCAAAACATTCAGCCATTGAAAATCCTATGAATAGCAGAGAAGCACTGACATAGTGCCAGGAATAGCAGAGTGTCAAGGAATGTCTTTCTATTGTACATAGGGTCACTCTGTTGTTGACCTGACTAAAGGGCACTTAATAACATCAACTTATGGACTTTAGTTAATAATAAAGTATTAATATTGGTTCATTAATTGTAATAAAACATACCACGCTAATGTAAAATGTGAATAATCAGAAAACTAGGTATGTGTTGACCGCAGCCATACCACTCTGGCATCCAGTCCCATCAGATCTCAGAAGCTAAGCAGGATTGGGCCTGGTTAGTACTTGTATTGGAGACTGCCTGGAATGATCAGGTGCTGTAGGCTTGTGAGCAGGACCTGGCAACCCACTTCCCCAAAACTATCAGCCATGGAAAGCCCTATGAATAGCGGATGAACACTAACAATACTATTTCACCTGTTGTGTGTAGGCTCACTATGAGTCAGACACCAACTCCACGGCACCTAACAACAACAGGTGCAGAGTATATGGAAGCTCTCTGTGCTACTGCCTCAATTTGTTTTTCTTTTTTTTGCGGTACTGGGGAGTGGAATCCAGGGCCTCACAAATACTTTGCACATGCTCTACCATTGGCCTGCACCCCAAGCTCATTTTTTATTTTTTATTTTGAGACAGGATTTCACTAAATTGCTCAGGCTGCCTCTGGCCTTGAACTTGTAATCCTCCTGCCTCTGCTTCTCAAGTCGCTGGGATTATATGCATGCATCACTGTGCCTAGTTTCAATTTTTTCTATAAATGTAAGAATGCTCTAAAAAACACAATCTGCTTTTCAAAATTGCATAATAGTATTTAGAAAATGAATTAGCTTTCTTTAAGTAAAGAGATATATAATTATAGAAAAGAATCAACATAAGATTTTATGGAATGAACTCTAATGAATGATTTATTATTTCAGCATGTTTTTGATAGATAGAAAAAATATTAATTCAATTCTGAATTCCTTTCAGCTTACTCTCCCAGGACTTTGGTCAGCTTATTAATACCATGGAGTTAGAAACATAAATCCTTTTATGTTGTCAATGTCATCTAGAATCTACCCCCAGTACTGATCCATGCAGACCTGAGCAATTGTCACCAATAAATTAAAAATATTTCAGCATGCTTACTTTGGAATACTTGTTTTTAGGTGCAGCCATAAATAGACCCAAAGTCATTCTTAATCCAGACTCTTAGCTCTACTAATAGAAGAACCAGGTCCATTTTTTTCCTCTTTTCTTTTCTTCTCTTCTCTTCTCTTTTCTTTTATTTTCTTTCTTTCTTTCTTTTTAAAAAATTAGTGTGTATTTATTATACAAAATGATGGATTTCATTATGGCTTTTTCCCATGTGGATATCACGTTCTTTGCTCATATTCACCCTCCATTACCCTCTCTTGCCCCAGCTACCACTCATTGGTTCCCTTCCTCTTACCCGAAATATTCACCCTCTACCTCCATATCTATATATGAATATATATAGTTAGGTGCTATTGAGTCAGTGTCCAACTCATAGCGACCCCATGTACAACAGATGGAACACTATTGTCGTGCTTCTCTGCTATCCATAGTTTTCAAGGGCTGATTGTTTTTTGGGAGTGGGTTGCCATGTCCTTCTCCCAAGCCTACAGCACCTAGTGTTCCCAGGTGGTCTCTCATCCAAGTACTAACCAGATCCGATCCTGCTTAGCTTCCAAGACAGAATCGGATGCCACAGTGGTACGGCTGCAGGATGTGTGTGCGTGCGTGTGTGTGTGTGTGTGTGTGTGTGTGTATTCTTCATAATGAAATCTACATTCTTCATAAGAGAGAAAACATGATATTTGATTTTATGAATCTGGCTTATTTCACTTAACAGGGTGATCTCTAGTTCTATCCATTTTCCTGCAAATGTAATTTTTTTCTTTGTTGGCTGAATAAAACTCCCTTGTAAATACATACTACATTTTCTTTATCCACTCATCTGTTGATGGACATCTAGACTGATTCCATAGCGTAGCTATTGTGAATCGTGCTGCAATAAGCATAGATGGGTAGGTAGTCAGCTGTGGTAAGCCGACTTAGATTCCTTTGGCTACATACCCAGGCATGCTATAGTGGGGTCATATGGTAATTCTACTCCTAGTTTTTCTAAGGAACGTCCATACTGATATCCATATTATCTGCTCTAATTTCCATATCCACCAACAGTGTATAAGGGTTCCTTTCTACCCTTTCAGATCACACCCAGCAGAAAACTACTGTGTGAGAGAAAAGAGGAACAGAAATCTAGTGCTCTCCTTGACCTGAGCCTCAGAGTCCTCAGTCCCATGAGCAGCAAACCACATGGCTGGGAGGCAGCTCCAGGGGCTAAGCAGTCTGCTAGTCCCAGGCCAGGCGATATCAGTCTCCATAGTTATCTTCAGGTGGTGGGGTGTGTTCTGTCACAGAGGGCAGGGCTATCAACCACTGTGCCCTTCCCAGTCCAAGCCTCTTTCTGCCTAAACCTCTCAGCATGTCCGTGTCTTACCTTCCCCCTCAATGTTTGCCTCTCATGACTGCCTGCCACCTAGACATTGTGGCAGGGTCTCCCTAGTATCCCTGAATTGGGAATTGCTCCTCATTTTCAGGTCCCCAGAGTAGCTCAGTTTCCAACAATAGGCCCCCTCTCAAGATTGTATCTGGCTGTAGCCCTCTGAGATACAGGGGGTGACAAAATGGATTTCTTCTCGAATGCTTGCCTGCCACAGAGGAGTCACTGTCCCATCACATCTCCTCACTAGATTTAAGGCTAATGAGAACTCTGGGCTTGTTTTTTGGCTAGGGCTGCCAGTCTGTTTTTAACAGGGTCACCTGGTTTACTGTGAGAAATATAGCTTCAGCTCTTCCTTTCCTGTGGCTGGTGAGTGAGGGCTGGGGTGGGGGGCAGGGGGAGCATGTCTCTTGTGTTCAGTGATGTAGTTTGAGCCTACATTTCAGTGCTGGCCACATAAGATGCTCAATGCTATCAGTCAAGTGAGTTCATGAACCAAATAAAGGAAGAAAGGGGGCTCTATAATTTATGATGCATTTTAACCATTACATTGGTCTCTATTAAGGAAAGGAAATATAAAGTAGGACTGAGGAAATAAAATGTGGATTTACCTCCCTCCTAACAGTAAATTCCCCATGTGTCTATCAGTTTGTTGTGCTGTGAGGGCTTATATACAGTGCTGTGATGCTGAAAGCTATGTCACTGATATTTCAGATACCAACAGGACCACCCATGGGGGACACATTTCAGCTGAGCTTCAAGAGTTGGCTCCTCAAAGTAGAGTCAACCTTAATGATGGGAATGGAGTAAAGCCCCTAGGACCTGCTTTTGCTGATGTGGCAGCACTCAAAATAAGAAGAAACATAGTGGGCACACCAATGCACTCAAACATAAAAAAAATTGTGTTTATGGCATATTGTTAGGTACTTAGGGTTCTTATGAGTCAGATCTGACTAATCGCACCTAACAACAACAACAACACTAAATAGTTCCTCTTGTATTCCAGGTAGGGTAAACATCTTTGGGAAAGCCAAGTTAACTTGACTTTAACTTGGTAAGAACCTTGGCCTGTTTATTAGCTGTGGTCACTGTACGGGAAAGCCAAATAAGTTTAGGGTGAAGAGATATTTATTAGGGGCTCATGATTAGAGGAATCAGTCCACAATGGCAGCTATGCAAGACATAGCAGTGGCAGGCAGCAGGGGCCTTGGCAAACTTACATCTTCATGAGCAGGAAGCAGAGAGAGAGAGAGAGAGAGAGAGAGAGAGAGAGAGAGAGCAAGAGTGAGAGAGCAAGAGTGAGAGAGCAAGAGAGAGAGAGAGAGAGAGAGAGAGAATGTGAGCGAGCACACATGCAAGCTGGGCCAGTGGTCTGGGTAAAAACCTCAAAAGGTCCACCCCCAGTTGACATCACTTCCACAAAGCTAAGACCAACCTCAATTCCGTGACATCCACAGGCAGCATCACCAGCTGGGGACCAACTTTTAAAGCATATGACTTTTGGGGGACACTTTATATTCAAACCATGACAACCTGATGATTCATTCATATTTCAAAACACTATTTGATATTTTTAACAATAAATCTCAGTATGAGATGAAGATTTGTTGTTGTTGTTAGATGCCATTGAGTCGGTACCTCACTCATAGCGACCCTATATACAACAGGGGAAACACTATTATCAGTGCTTCTCTGCTGTTCATAGGGTTTTCAATGGTGCGTTGATTTTTGGGAGTGGGTTGCTGGGTCGTTCTCCCAAGCCTACAGCATCTGGTGTTCCCAGGCGGTCTCCCGTTCAAGTACTAACCAGGCTAGACCCTGCTTAGCTGCCAAGATCTGACGGGATCAGTTGCCACAGGGTTACAGCTGCAGGCGAGATGAAGATAAGATTTTTTAAAAAGTCATAAAATATTTGTTTGCTGACTGAAATATGGCATTTAAACATTGAAACTGAAAGTTTTATTTTCTATCTCTGAAATATTCTTCTCTAAAGCTATCTTGTGCTAAACTCCTACTTAGTTTGATATTTCCAAGGAAAATTGCTATCCTTCATCCACTTTCAGCATGTATATTTTCTTACCTCACTTAATTGTGTGAAATTTGTATTTTTCACTCCTAATTTGAGTGTTTATTTTAAAGGGCTAATTTAAATTTTCTCAAATAATATGCTTATGATTCAGCTTCTTATATCAACTTTAGATACAATCTGTTGATTCCCCAGTGTGAAGGATAGAGACTTAAATCCATGTAGTATTTGGATTTAAATTATAGATAAATATAGCCCTTAAAGAATATAGCTGGCTATCAAATAATTCTTACAGTTTTATTGCCATTTTCTGATTTAGAAGCTATATGCACTACGGGGAACATTCTTGATTCCTGCCAAGAAGAATTAAGACCTTTTAATAGGTCTTTGCACCTACCCTCCAGCTGTTGTGAGTTCAGGTTGCTAATCCTCATGTCCTGCTCAGGTAACTGCCCCCACAACCCCAAGGTGGTTTGTATGGAATGACTGACATTGCCCTCAGACCAATGGACTAACTGTATGGAGAAGTAGATATGGCAATAGGTACATAATCATAAGATCACTGGTCCTATTGTGACTGGGCAGCAGGGGCGTCTCCCTGGTTCCTTGGCTGCCTTAATGAAAGAATTTAAAAATGGAACCAAAAGGAACTTCAAAGATGTCAGTCTCAGTGGCAGATGTAACCCAGTTCTGCAGCCTGCGGCCTGAGGAGATCCACCCTGCTAGGGACCTCCACCTAGGTTGAGCCAACTCCCTGGCTACTTTGCAGAACGATTCCAGTAGGAGTCAGAGTGAAACACATTTAGTGACTTTATTAAATACAGATAAGAGACAATACATGCTTTAAATTTAAGCACGGGCATTCAGAGGGAAACAAGATAATAATACTTAAAAGAATAATAGTACGTGCCCAAATGGACATGGCTGTTTCAAGAGAGAGAATTGCATCTGAGTGTCATAACAATAGCTGTATATATGTTTTTGTGGCTTTTTGAGTTACATTGCTCCAAGGAAATAATTTAAAACAATGTTTAAAGAGTACATAAAGTTTAAAATTAAAGTTTAAAAATTGAGTAAAAATAGATGAGCTGTTTTACTAATTTTTATCTTAAGGAATTTTCTTTGGTAAATAAAATTGTAAATTGGTTTTATAAGGTGCAATGTTTAGGGTTAAGGATGGAAGAGAAGTACTAATAGGGTTAAATTCAAAGGTCATAACCATCTTGACCCTATGTAAACATTGTCCATTTGTTATTTCTACCACTCTTGTTTGACGTTCCTTAGGAAAATGACTGTTGTCTCCATGTGTGCAATCTTCACTGATCTTGAAGTTGTTGACTTTTGGCTGGTTGTTGTTGTTGTTAGGTGCTGTCAAGTCGGTATCTGATTCGTAGAGACCCTGTGTACAACAGGCGAAACACTATTGTCAGTGCTTCTCTGCCGTTCACAGGATTTTCAAAGGCAGATTGATTTTTGGGAGTGGATTACCACGTCTGTCTCCCAAGTCTACAACACCTGGTGTTCCCAGGTGGTCTCCCATCCAAGTACTAACCAGGCCCTACCCTGCTTAGCTTCCAAGATCTGACAGGACTGGATGCTACAGGATTATGGCTGCCAATATTGGGTGGTGGGAAATGTAAACAGGTTCCCTGACTTAAAGGTGGCTCTAGATATCAGGAGAATTCGTCAGATTCCAGAATGAGGGCTTCTTTTCCTTCTCCTTAACTGCCATGCTGGCTGTGATCAGGCCTCTTCCAAGAAGGTATTATTTATCAGCACTCATGTCACCCGTATAGGATATTTTCTACTAAAGAAGTACTGAACAGTTTGTCTCAGTGGAAGTTCATGTTGATACTTACATCTCAAAAGGAGCCTGGGAAGCAGATGGCTGCAGAGGGCCCCTTTATTTCCTTTCTCCCTTCCCAGCACCCCCTATCACTTCCCAGTTGTTGCTAACATCATACAGTGGTGGAACATGCTCTTGAAGAAGCAACTGAGCTGCATCTTGGAAACAGCATCATACTTCAGGTATGTATATTAAAACAGTGGCTATTACATGGTTTTGATTGGTAGTAAACATCAGAGCAAAAACTGAGAGGTAGACAGGAGTGATCTTACCCCTACTGATTTCAATGCTGGCTAAAGGGTCCATACTTCTGTCCTAGCAACTTTGGGTTCTGTGTGTCTTAGTGATGGGCACTTCAGAAAGGCTCACAGCAGGAGGCCCACTAGATTTAAAACTATGGTTGCCACCAATCACTTGCAGATATTTATGTCAACTGTACAACAGTCAAAGAATGTCACCATGAAGGCTTGGCTATTGACCCTGATCATTTGGGGGAAGTAGGACTGCTGCTACATAATGAGGGTCAGGAAGGTTTGTTTTCAGTTGTCAGGTGAACCACTGAAGCATCAAAAAGTACTCCCATGGTTATTTTAATTGGGAGGATTGTATGCCTGATAACAGCATACAATCTAAGGGATCAGACTCTTTGGCAACAGGTCAGACTATAGGCAAGACATCTGCACCATCAGCAGCACTATCAGAGGAAGAGGAAATCTAATGTGGATGATGGATAAGGCAGAAAGTAAATATTAGTTTTGGTCTTACAACCAACTGCAGGATGAGGGTATGTAGTTCCCACTAATACGTTCTTGTGACTAGTCAGAATCTTGAAGAAATTACATCGTTTGGAGTGAATTTAATATGAGAAACAAGTAATTCTGACTAGTGCAAAATATAGGCTATAAAAGATTCTGTTGGTGTCCCAGCCAGATCTCCTGGTCAGGCTGGTGCACTTATCCCCAGCTGTCATGAGTCTTGACTTCTAATGGCTCACAGCTGTATTTTACTTCAGCAGAGAAGTGTCCCCAGCCCATAGGAGCTACCTTGCCTGGGAATATACACTCCTAGGGGAGGCTTACAGCCATGCAGACTCTCTGTGTGTACAAAGGGTGGTTTCCTTACATGGATGTAGGTCTTCCTCCATTGCTCTTCATAGTCAAAACTCCCCATGGGATGAGACTAAAGGTAGGCATTCTTGCTTGGGTTCTTCCTCTTTCCTATACCACTTCATTCTTTCTTCTAATTTCTTTCTAAGAGGTCACCTTCAATAAAATATTTGCACAAGAATCCCTGAATTAGACTCTGCTTCTGGGAAATTCAAAACAAGACCTATAACAAACATTCAATTATATAAAAATTATTCTTAAGCTACCCATGTTTCTACTTTGTAATGTTTTCCACTAATGATAGACTATGGTCTAATAGATACTTCTATATTTTTGAAACATTTAAATAAAATAGATCATGTATGTGGTATATGTTTATGTACTTTGTGCACTCATGTGAATATAGTGTGTGTTTACACACATAAACATGCCCTGTGTTAGATTTTTTCAGCCAACAAAGGGAGCTATATCATTTGATGTATAGCCTCTGTATAAATATATAATTATTTAACCAATTCCTTATAAGTACTAATAGCTATATTATTGCCATGATAAAATTATTTATTCATACATATTTGTACATGTAACCAATTATTTTCCTCAGATAAAATTTTAGAAGTGTTAACTATTTGACTAAGGTGCATATAACTTAAAGATTTTATTTCCTTCTGGAAAATTTCCTTTAAATTACATGTGTTGTCAGAACTGACAACCTAGAGTAGAAGTTCTAGAATGGCCACTTGAATTGAATGTTCATATAATTGACTAATTTAATACATTGTTGTTATTGTTAAGTGCTATCCAGTAGGTATCTGACTCATAGCTACTCTATATACAACAGGCAAAACACTTTGTCAGTGCTTCTCTCCTGTTCATAGGGTTTTCAATGGTGGATTGATTTTTGGGGAGTGGGTTGCCAGGTCCTTCTCCCAAGCCTACAGTATCTGGTGTTCCCAGAAGGTCTCCCATCCAAGTACTAACCAGGCCTGACCCTGCTTAGCTTCCGAGATCTGATGGGATTGGACGCCACAGTGCTATGGCTGTAGGCTTAATTTAATACACACACACACACACACACACACACACACACATTTTGCAGTACTAGGATTGAA
>VMDO01011374.1:0-35517 GCA_007922755.1 Pedetes capensis | reverse complement strand
TTCTATATACCCCCAATCTCCTACAGGTTATTTTAGACTTCAAAATATTACAGTTTGGAAATTAAATCAACACAGAAAAGAAATTGGTGAATGTTAAGTAGACTGCTGACACCTAAGATATTAGTGGAAAGCATCCCTATGTCTTCCACATATGACCTGTTAAACCCTTCCTCACCTTGCCCACTGTCCTCCAAAGGTGACCATTGCTATGGCAGAGGTCCAGAGTTAAACACAAAAATGCCAGATCTGAATAGATAAGGTCAAAAGTATATTACTCCTTATGTAACATTAGATTATATACAGAAATATTTCCTTCCCTCCTTCTCCCCCTCCCTTCTGCATTTCGTTCTTCTTTCTTTCCTTTCTTTTTCCCTCCCTCCATTCCTCTCTCACTTCCCCTTTCATTTCTTTCTTCCTTCCTTTTCCTCCACCCCAGTGGAGACTAAAAGGGCTTCCAGCTGAGAGAGAGTATCATTTCCTTGACAAGTCTTTCCAAGAAGCTGTAGAAGAGGGTAGAAGAGTAGAAGATAATGCTTCCTGTGCTGGCACTGGCTGAACCACAGCCGAGTAGTGACATATGACCTTGGTCTCTCCAGGAAGAAATGGAAGGATATGTTCTGTTCTGTGGCCTGAAGAGGGTATGAAATAAATCCAGATGGGTGACTTGAACATCACTAACTGGATTGACTATAGAATGTTGCCAAATAGAGTTTGGGGATTGAGGGGACCAGATAGCAGTAGCAGTGGAGTGGGCTGCCAAGTTTGGGGCCTACTCTAAGGGTTAAGAGGTCAGTCGATATAAAACCCAAAGAAAGCTTGTAGCAGCATTGGCATTTTAGAAACCATTACCCAAGCTGCCTTTTCCATCCTTTCCTGCTGCAGCCAATGCAGGGGACAGGATGAAGAACTTTCCTATACACATTTAAAGCACTGTAAGTTTTCCAAATTTATGGATAAATTACTCAGTAACACTGGATTTGCTGAAAATGTGATTAGGTACTGGAAAGTGGTGTATGTTCAAGAACAAGTGATTTATAGAAACAGTTTTACTACTATGTGTTATGATTTATCTATTACTCAAACATTGAAATTATCTGATGCAAAGCAAATATCTTAATACTAAATTTAGTCAAAATAAAGCCATCTCATGTGATTTTCTATAGGATATTGAAGTAGTGATATGAGGAACAATGGAGGGCGTGAGTCAAGTCTTGGTTATGCCATGTGGACTTTTTTTTAAAATAGCATTATGGTTCCAATACTACTTGCAAGTTCTCTTTTGGCAATAGTTTCATCAGTATGACACTCTATTGCTTTTTTTTGGAAATAATCAGGGACCCAAATTTTATAGCAGTAATTGGGACAGGAATTCATTGAACAAGCACTATCTAAAACCATAAATTTACCTGTGACAGAATATTTGAAGAAAGCCAGGAAGTTTCATAATCTTTCCCTCTACTGCCCATGTATATTTGATTTACATGTAGATGTGGTAAAAAAAAAAAAAAGTAGAGGTAAATGTGCTACTTATGGATTCCTAACAAAGAGAGGATTCCTGCCTGAAGACTTTGGTTTAGCAAATTTACAGGTGATTTTTAACATATGATATTCTCATGTTGTCTAGAATTTATGCTGCTTATCCAATGCATGATAATTTATGAGGAAGTGTATTTATTTCCAGGTATTTTTACAGGTATGAACTCACTGTAGGATTTGGAAGTAAAAACTGTATATTTTTCCTTCTTGTTGTTGCTAGGTGCTGTGGAGTCAGTATCTGACTCATAGTGACCCTCATAGGGTTTTCAATGGCTGACTGTTTCAGGATTGCCTTGGGAGTGGATTGCCAGGTCCTTCTCTCATATTTGCGGTGCTGGGAATTCAACTCGGGACCTCAGAGACTGCAGTGCAGCGTTCTACCAACTGAGCTAAATCTCAGCCCAGTATCTCCTATTTGTCCTTAAGTCAAATTAAATCTATGTCCAAATTCTTACTGATTAGGGCAAAAAGTAATTCCATGTCTCATTGTTTTGGAAGAGAGGAGAAACAATTGAGAGGTGGATGGGAAGTGGCTTCTACCTTTGAGTGATATAATGATCCAAAGAAAGTACACCTAGCTTGGGAAATAGGAGAAAGGGCTGGTCACTGTGCCTGGTATAAGGAGAAAATCATAGTAGTTGTCACCTCCTACACACAGAACAGAATGGAGCAAACATTCTGTTCTTGTCATTTACAGGGCTTAATATCCCAGTGAGGAAAATATGACTCACATATATGTGAATAGAAAATACAAGAAAAAAATACAAGAGTAATTAATTGGAGAATCCAAAAACATAAGGGCATTAGGAATACAAGAAGGAGCAGCCTTGTAAATGGGCAGGTTAGATGAGATAGGGCAAAACAGGCTTGTGGCTTCAGAGAAATGTTAATATTAGTTTGAAGCAGAATAATGTAATACTTGTTCTCTTTAGGGGAGTAACAAGCATCTTATCCCAAGTAGGCAAAAAGACTTTCCTATTTTTTTTTCTTTTTTATTTCATTTTTCAAATATTTGATTTTTTTTCAATATTGGGGATTGAACCTAGGGTATTGCATAGGCTAGGCAAACACTCTAGCACTGAGTTACATCTCCTGCCCCAGACTTTCCCATTATAACACATTCTGGACTTCCTTGCTTCCAGAGTTCTTTTGCATCTTGTCTCAAGCTTTGAAACAAAATTTTCCAGGGACCTGGAATCAAATAACTTCTCTTTCCCAGTCCTTCATTCTTTTGTGAGGGATGCTAAGGTTTATTGATGGAATGAGCAGAAAGGCCTGGTATTGGGAATTGAAAAGGCTCAAGGACAGATAGGGTAAGTGTCTCATGACCAGGAAGATACTGGGGCTCTGAGTGCTTTTTTTTCAGGCATTGGAGACTTGAGCCTTGCTTGTATGCAAGGTTCTGAATGAAGGTCCATTGCAGTACACTGTGATGGCAGCTGTCCACCCTTAGCCCTGGAAGGCAGCAGCAGGGGCAGTGAAGACGGCTGTAGAAATGCCCCTGATCTTGCCCTCCTTCCCCAGTGCTGGTTCCTGACTTGACTGGCATCAGAATTAGCATATCAGAATGTCTACCTGTACATACCTGGACAGACCAGAGCCCATCCTTTCACACACCCCCAGCCTGGTAGCTTCTCTTGTAGGGTGTAAACTATTATTGCTGAAAAAGCAGCAAAGATAAAGACCTGTCCATACCCCATTTATCCTTTACCATTTTCTTCTTAGTGGTTTCTGTACCCTTTCAGAGAAACTGAGAATTGTTGGTGCTCAGATCAGTGTCTCCTGTACTGCCAATGCTCATAGCCAAACCAGCAGGATCATACATCTAGATCTGAAATAGAAAAAAGAGATAAAAGTTCTTAAAGCAATAAATCCAAAGTCCACTTTAAATGGAACCTCTGAGGATTATTTATGAAAGGCTTCAGAAACTCAGAGGATTTTAGACAAAAATAGAGACTTAGAGGACATCTGAACTATCTTCTTTCCATTTCTTCAGCTACTGCCTCCATTTGTAATGGAAAATTGTAAAGAGGCAGACCTCAGTGAGATTATCGGGCAATAACTAGTTTATCCATCATTTTATGACTCCAAAGAGAATCACTAAAACCTAAGCCATCCCATCACTCAGGCAGAAGAATTTCAGAATAAAATGGAAAATCAAAACTCTATTTGAAAAAATTAGCTTTGAGAATTGAAAGTAAAAGTGGACTAGGCTCTTTCTTGGAGCTAAAAGAATGGCTTATTATTAGTATGCTGTGATGGTGGCCAGCATACTAGGGAGGACGTGACCTGGTGTCCACAGCCACAAGAACAGGGTCTGGCTGGAATATCAACTTCCATTTTTACCATGTTAACTTCATTGGGCTCTAAGCTGAGAGAAATTCCCAGGTACAATGAAGTAAGCTAAGTAAACATAGGCCTTTAATTGTGTCTAATCATCCCTACTTTGGGAGAATTCCATCTTCTTGGTATTAAGTAGTGACACATTTAGACTCACTGAAATGACTTTTAGAAGTCATAATGCTGCACTACAGACCTATAAACTGCTGACATTCAGACCAGGGCATCAGGGTTGGGTGACTCAAATATGAGGCCACTACTGAATCCCCATAATAATTCATCCCTCTGTTCTCTAATATCGTCACTTAGAATCCAGCCCAGAATGACTACTAACTTTCCAAATAAAATTTTTGGCAGGCATCAATATTATTTTTAAAAAATAATGAGCAAAACATGGGAAAAATACAATGTATCATCTTTGGGAGAGAACAGGTAAGAATTCTGTATTTTCTGCTTAATTTTGCTGTGAAACTAAAACTGCCCTAAAAATAAAATCTATTAAATGAAAAATATTAAATCTTGAAAAGAAAACAAAACAATAACTATGCGATAGAAATAGATAAACTCACTGATACTAATCTTGCCAGAGAGGGTGCTGGCTGTGTAGTGTAAGGCAAACTAAGTATGTGTTTGCTAACAGCTCAATGGCTTCTCATTATCCTTGTCATTTTACCTATAGCTCAGTTACTATCAGCTCAGATTTGTTATCTGTAATGATGAAACTCAACTACCCTACAATACAATTGGTGATGGCCTCTATGTGCCTTCTAACACCTAGAAACAGGGTTATCTTCTTTGTTTAACATTTGTAGCTCTTCATGAATTACCTGTTAAGTTTTTTTCTCCTGTGTGAATCATTTCTCAGCTTCCAACTCTTGCTGAATCCACATGAATTGCTTACTCTTGGGCCACAGGGTCAGATCACCTCACCTGGACCAAGCTCATAAATCCACTCACTACTATGTATGTTGTTAGGTGTCATCAAGTCGGGTCTGACTCGTAGCAACTCTATGTACAACAGAATGAAAACATTACCCACTACCATAACATGCACATGATCTTTTTGTGCTTAAGCACATTGTTACAGCCAGTGTAACATCCATCTAGTAAAGGGCACTCCTTTTTTACATTGACCTATCACTCTCCCAAACATGATGTCCTTCTCCAGGGATTGGTCCCTCCAGACAACATGTCCAAAGTATGTAAGACACAGTCTAGCTATCCTTGCTTCCAAGGAGCACTCTGGTTGAATTTCTTCTAGGACAGAGCTCTTGGTGTTTCTTTCTTTCTTTTTTTTTTTTTTTTTTTTTTTTTTTTTTTTTTTTTTTTTTTTTTTTTTTTTTTTTTTTTTTTTTTTTTTTTTTTTTTTTTTTTGCAGTCTATGGTATATTCATTGAAGAAAAAGATGGTCCTGACTCATGCCATGGTATTTTCAGTTGCATCATATGGTTGTGAAAGCTGCATGTTGAACAAGGGAGACAGGAGAAGAAATGATGGTTCTGAATTACGGTGCTGGAAACAAATGTTGAATATACTATGAACTGTAAAAAGAACCAACAGATCTGTCCTAGAAGAAGTGCAACCAGAGTGCTGCTTGGAAGCAAGAATGGCTAGACTACATCTTCTGTATTTTGGACATGTTGTCAGGAGGGACTAATCCCTGAAGAAGGATATCATGTTTGGGAGAGTGGCAGGTCAATGAAAGAAAGGAAAACCCTCAACTAGATGGATTGACACAGGGTCTGCAACAATGAGCTTAAACATAAATATGATTGTGTGCCTGGCACAGGATCAGGGAGTGTTTCGCTCTGCTGTACATAGGGTCGCTATGAGTTAGACCCATTTTGACAGCACCTAACAACAACAAAAACATGGTATATTTAACATTCATCTCCAGCACTATAATTCAAAAACATCATTTCTTTTCCTGTTTCCAAGAGTTTATTTCTGTCACCAACCATAACAGATATGATGTGTAACAATTATAATTATTACTGAGGTAGGAAGTTCTGCTTATGTTTGGGAAATAATTGGTAGTAACTTATGGTATATTGTTCGCATATTCAAATCTATGGCTACATCTGAATGTTAGAATATTTTAATATGGAAAATAAACTTTCATTTTTTAAAATTTTATTTTGTTTCCTTTGCTGCATTTGCTGAATGGAAAAACAAATTGTCTTGACTTTGAGTGAAAGTTGAATCTTCAAGCTCTTCTTTCTCTCAAGGAAAAAATGAAGCCAATTTTTTTTTTTTTATTGCTGAAGCCTCCATTTTCCAGATGTTTTATTCACATGGCTATTGGAAGGAATATTCTTCACCTAACACCTTCAGAGCAGACTTCTAAACCTAAAATTCCATTTAAGCCTGTATTTCCTGCTTGATCTAATTGAATGACTGGCAAATCCTATCATTATAATATTTTGTTCTATTTATGTAGGTTTTAGGCAGAGTATACTTTGTAATTTTCAAAAGTTAAAAAGATGCTTGGATTTCACTGAGTTTAGAAAAAATTAGAGTTTAGAAACAAAGAATGTGTGACTGATTCTGTTCTTAGTTGCTAAAAATCCATTGTATGATTATTTTTATTTAAATATAAAATTCAACATCAAGATTGTAGAGAAGTTGATACTTTGTTCTTATTACTCTCTAATTGTTGGAGATTTTAATATTGACCAAAAATGCCCAAATAATTACAAGCAGTAACAATAGCTTAGTGAATATCACTAAGAATATCATTCTAAAGCATTACATATTAAAACCATTTAATTTAAATTAAAATCAGAACTGTTTTTTAGCATTACTAGGGGGTTGAAACTAGGGCCTTGCATATACTTTGCAACCACTCTACCACTGAGCTGTACCTCCAGGCCCTTTTTTATTTTTTATTTTTGAATCAGGGTCTCACTAAATTACACAGGCTACCTCTGACCTCAGAAATATAATGAAGATATTGCTTTGCTAGTCAATAGACAATGCTATAAGGATTTATCATTTAAATAGATAAATTGATCATAGGACAAAGTAGAGAATAAAAAATATATTGTAATCTATGAATTTTGAATATATAAAAAGTCAGCATTTTATTTCATTGGGGAAAAGTAGCTTATTTAATAAATGATTATATAACACCCAATATTTTATTTATCTGGAAGAAAATAAAATGAGAGTCTCATCATATGTCATATATAAAAATAAATCCTGGCTGGATTAAAGTCTTAAATATTTTTAAAAATTAAAAAAAAAGAATAAGAACCTTAGAAAAAAATCTAGACAGTTCAACATACCACCTACACATAAGAGAGAACTTTCAACTCATTCACTTTCTAGCTTTTTCACCAGTTTAACCCTGAAACTGGACTAAGGTTTAGCTCAGTTGGTAGAGTGCTGCTCTCCACTCTCTGGGGACTTGGTTTCCATCCTCAGCACTGCAAAAAATGGGATAAGGACTTGACACACAGTTTATTGTCACTTGCAAAGCAGGCAAGCGCAAGGCCCTGGACTCAACCCTCCAGTACCTCAACAAAAATAAATAAATAAATAAATAAATAAATAAATAAATAAAAAATCTGAAACAATCAGCCATCCAAAACCCTATGAGGGTTGCTATGACTATGAGTCAGACCTGATTCGGCTGCACCTAACAACAATAATCCCCAAACTGTAAAAAACAGGTATTCAAATATAAATAAATTTAATCTTTTTATGACAGAATATACCAAAGTCATAGAAAGGTAATAGATTGTAAAATGTAATTGCATATCAGATGCACATAACAGTTTAAAATTTATAAATTACCAAGGGTATATAAGACACCAACTGACAAACACAATGCAATGGTATTATGAGCAAGGATATAAACAGGCAATTTTTAGAAACACAAAGCCATATGATAAAGTCTTTACATCACAATTAATAGACTATATCTAAAGACAGGAAAGGAGGAGGAATGTGTTGAGAAATAAAAAATAGTGTTAACTAGAAAATAAATACTGAGCAAAAAATTTCTCAGAATGTTTATGTAAACGTGGGTGCATAATTTTTTGTGTATGTGAATATACGTTTAAGTCCTTAGAAAATAGATTAAATTATATCTATATGTACCTCTATTGCTGATGATGGGGTTCAGGACATGCTATCCCCAAAAAAGGCATCCTGGCATATGAGAAAACATAAGAAGCAGAAAGTTCCCTCTTACCTTCCTTCACCCTTCGTCCCTAAAGCAAATCATGAAATCTAGGAAGGATTTTCTGACCTTCCCCTGAAGCAGGTCAAAAAACTCTCATGTGAGAAGCACCTTCCTCACACTTTTCTTTCCATCAAATTCATATATTCATCTACATATGGGAGCAAAGGTACATCCTTGACTCTGAAAATGAGTGGACACCAAAAAGAAACCGTGCAGACAAGATTTGCTAAGTTCTCCCTAGTGTACTACCGTTAGATCAAACCCTTGTCTTCCTGTCAACTTTCTCCATGACGACCCACTCTTCATGAAACACACTATGACATATAATCAGGTTTAACTGTTTCTTTGGCTCTTCATCTCTGTGAAGGCTCTCATTTCACAAAAACTTAAGTAAGTTTACATACTTTTGTCTTGCTAATTTATTATTGTTATTTTAAAGGCATCAGAGATTAACTTAAAATGGGTAGGAAAAAAGACATTTTTCTTTCCCAACATTGGACTTAATGAATATATATATATATATATAGGTGAGTGAAAAAAATCACTATATAGTAAAAAGAGTCCTGTGAATGGATATCTGTGAATGAATAAATTTGATGAGGAGAATGGTAGGAAAGGACACATAAGGCTAATTACTGTGCGTGTGTGTGTGTGTGTGTGTGTGTGTGTGTATGAGGATGCTGGTGACCAGTAGGACTGCTTGTTTGTTCTTTTGCAGTGCTGTCTGTACATGTTATAAGGATATATTACTCTGGGTATTTGAAAAACAATACTAAAAATATATTTATATTCTGATTTCATATGTTTTATAAAAATAATATTTGCTAAAAATTGAATTATAACTCAATGCTTAAGGTAAAAATTTGGTGAAGTCAGAGTTAACCTAAAAATCCCTTATTGTCACTGACAAACTGTGACACATGATTTTTAGTACACAGACCTATAAAGTATTTTGCACATTAAAGTTCATACATGCTAACTAAGGAGGGACAAAGGAGATGTCTGAGCCTGTAACCACTCTGCTCTAATATAACCATCAAAACTCTGCAAATGAAGAGGGATGAATGCAGAATTCCAAAATGTTCTTTTTTGCTTGTAGGGATTACTCAGGATTAAGTTTATAAATCATAATGCATTAAAATATTTTTAAGATAAAAACAGCCAAGTTGCATTTTTAGTTTAGGTGAGGTTCTAAGATTACCCAAAATTTGTATGATCTTGATGATTTTATATATCTTTATTAAGTGAGAATGCCAACCTAGCTGACAAGGAAATTAAACCTGCCTACATGTCAGTGAGTCAATTAAAATTCCCATTTTACCCAAAGGAAACCAGTTCAGAGGCCCTAAGAAGTTTATCCAAAGACAACTAAGGTAATAAAGAAGACAGAGGAATTTCAATCCATACCTGCCCGAAATCTAAGCCCAGGGTCCAAACTTCTCCACCTGGTCTAACCTGCAGTAGGAAATCCAGAGAAACCTGGCAAAGCAGTTTACCAATCCATTCACCCAGCAGGTCTAAAACAGAAGATCAGAGAAGCAGAGTAGCAGAGAGGACTTACATGTGTGTTTCTGGGGGTGAGTGGATGGGGAGGTGGGGGATGTTTGTGTAGCATAAATACATGGTGGAGGTGAAAGGAAATTGTCTTGGCGCAGGGAAATCTAATTGGCTTGCAAGTGAGAGTTGTGGATGACTTCAAAATTGCTGTGGCCTCTAACTAGTAATTTGTATTTTATCCTACCTTTGTTTCTTGTCCAAAGGAAGAAAAAGGGCCTTAAAGAACAGGAGTAGGAGGGAGAAGAAAGGAAGAGCTGGTTGGAGTTTAGGCCAAGGTTGGTTTCCTTCCTGGCTCCACCCACCTTCTCCCACTCTTCCTGTCTGCATTCAGCTGCCCTCCAGGCAGAGGCTGCTGGCAGAGCTGGGTTTCAAAGAAGCTTTGGAGGATGCTGGAGGCTTAAGATGAAGCAGTAGCTCCAGGGTGACCCTAAGGACCCTGGAGCTGGAGTGTGACCTCTTTGCCACCCTATTGAGTTACAGGGCATCAAGCTGTGCGGTAGTTGTTCCTTACAGGCTAAATGAATGAGTGAATAAGAATATGACTATGATCCTTTCACCTGTATTCAAAATATGGATGTTTGTAACTACAATTCTCTGATTTCCCAAGCATCAACTGGGTATCCTGCAATTCAGTTCTATTCTGACACTAATTTGCCAGAGTAACCTCAGATTCCAGAAGTTTGAAGAATCGACCCTGTAAGGCTGACTCTCTTCAAGTACCAATCTCAGGTACAGAACCCTAGATTACCTATATTTTTGTCTGATATGGCTACAAATTCAGCGGTTTCTATAATCCCTGGCTCAGTTTTGGTAACCTGATATAATAACTCATGAAACACAAAGCAATGCTTTCTTGACTGTTGCTGGTTTTTAAAATAAAGGATAAAAGTCAGGAATAGCCAAATGGAATAGATGAATAGGATAAGGTATGGGGAATTTTAGAAGTTTTGTGGCCTCTCTGGCTTTCGCCTTCTCAGTACCTCAATTGGTCACTAGCTAGGAAACTCTCAGGACCCCAACATTTAATAGTTTTTATGAGAGTGCCATTATGTAAGCATGTCTACTTAAATCATTGGCCATTGGGGATTAAACTCAGTATTCAACCCCTTCCCCTCCTAGCAGGTCAGGATGGGGCTCAGAGTGGTAACTTCTAATTGTGTTTTGGCCTCTCTGGAGACCAGCCACCCTGAAGATGTGAGGTCTGATAAAAAATAAATAAATATGGGAAATGTTTAAATTAAAAATATATATATTACAGTAGAAGACACATTGCCATTAATCTCCTTCAAAATACTCCCTCTGGATTCAGACATACTTATCCCATTGTTCTTGCCACTTTCTGAAGCACTTCTGGAAGCTGATTTATAATATGATGGCATTATTGGGAGGTAGGGCCTAGTTGGAGGGGGTAGGTCACTGGGGTATGACTTTGAAGAATGAATCATATACCTTTCTCTTCTCTTCTCTTCTCTTCTCTTCTCTTCCTCTCTCTCTCTTTCTCTCTCTCTCTCTCTCTCCCTCTCTCTCTCTCTCTCTCTTACTGTCACTCTCACTCTTTCTCCTTCCTGGACCCCATCAAGTGAGCCGCTTTGTTCCTCTACATGCTCTGTCCCATGATGTTCAGCCTCAGGCCCACAACAATGGAACTGGCAACCATGGTCGAAACCTCTAAAAATAAGCCAAAATAAATGCTTCCTCTTCTAAAGTTGTTTATGCCATATCTTTTGTCACAGTGATGACAGGCTGGGTAATGCACAGGAAGAGAGGAGAAATGACCATTCATTCCGTTAGAGTAGAGCATGGCTTGATAGTGGAGCTGTCTCCAAGGCTGGTCCCATGCACAAACTGAAAGAAGGGTCACTGTAAGGCATATATATATATATATTTAATTTTTAAAAAATTCTTATTAGTATTTTAACTGTACATATTTATGGGATATGGAGTAATATTTCAGTTTAAGTATACTCTGCAATTATCAAATCAGAATTAATAACATTTTACAAAATATTTTTTGTTTAACATGCAACAATAATTGTACATATTGTGAGGTACGGTGTGGAGATTTTTACTTGCATACAGTATAGTGAGGTTCATTATGGAATTTTCATAAGATCGCATCCTGAATTTTGTACTTAGATTTCTCCCTCTTATACCCTTCCGTGTTTCTCTCATTCCATCTCCCTCCCCTTCCCACTAGTCCCCTTCCCCTTCCTGGTAGATCCCCTTGTATGTTCCAATCACAAATATATATTCATTTAATGCAAGGCATTTTTTAAATTCAAACACCCTGAATTGGCCTCAGTTAAGTGACTGCCCAGTTTTGAGGGTGAGTATAGTTTTTCATGACTGAATAGAAACTCTTGTCCTCAACCACTGTGGAGTAAGAAAGATGCCAGTCCAAGAGGCCATCTTCTAACTTGTGAGTGATGCACTTATCCAGGTCTGCAGCCCTGTATCGCTTATTGGCTATCTTCATTAATCAGAGGTTTCCAGCCCTATGAATGAAAGTTCCCTCAAGGAGGAAATTTAATATATAACATGGTTAAAAGCGTGATTCAGAGAGAAAGAAAGAGTGATCCCTTTTCTTGCAGGTACTTTTGAAAACTAAAATTTTCAATCGAGTTTAATATGATGAAAACTGAGTTGGTTTCACTTCTTAGACTAGTTCATTTATGCAATAGCCTTCACAAGGATCATAGCTATGTGTATTGGAAAAAAGAATCAAAGGCTATAAATATGTATCCATTCATATCTTTGAATTATTTCAATATGCCATTTAATATGATAAAATAAACTGCATCTTGAGAATCAGTACAATATTGCTTGTGATAGAAAAAACTTGCAGAAAAATCTCAAGAGAAAACTACACCTATTCTCTATTTTTGACTATCCAGAAATGTAAAAAGACAGAACTCAATTCAAAAGTTTCTTTTAGCACCTATTATGTGCCTTACACTATATTACAGGTTACTGTCTATGACTGGGCTAAAGGAGAAAAAAATATATGTACTTACAATGTAAGGTCCTGTCAGAACTACCCCTTTCGAATTGCCTTCAACCTTGATGTATCAGAAGAGGGTGGTTTTGATGACTTGTTTATGTGAACACTAGAGGTGTATTGTATAAAGTTATACCCCATGATAGATACCCATCCAACCCAGAATCACACACCATAGATGATCGATTGGCATTATTTTTGGGGAGCCTACATTTCAGAAGCACCTACTGTAAGTGCATTTGTTATTCAGAATCTTTGTTAATTCACATAAATAGACATTACAAATGGACTCTCATGTTGAAATGAATGGATCCAATTTACATTCAATGTGAGTGGAATGACTAAAATATTTGAAGGATACTCCCCACTTTGGTATGAAAGTAGAATAATTGAGACTTGGGAATGAGGTTAGAGGTTCAAACCTTTATTTCTAAATTGTCCTGGGTTCAGCTAGTAGGCCGTAGGATTTCTGATTGCTTAATATAATTCCAGTAACCAAATACCCCTAGAATATTACTGTGGTTGCTCCACGTGACCTTCATAAAATGTATGGTTGGAACACTAACAAAAATAATTGAGACTTCTCTATGCTTACAAAATCAGCTTTATGAAATTTTTCTGTGCTTGCATAAAAATAAATGCTTGATAATAAATGTAAGTGTTGGAAAATTTGATCTATAACTTGATAACTAAGTTTTGATGGAGGGTCAAATCTCCATCCAAGGTTAAAAGTTTGCATTATCAACTTGGTTTAGCTCAGTTCACAATAGAGGTCCTTTAATTCTATTTCTTTGAATTCCATTTTCCTTTAATTTCATTTTAGGCCAATTATCACCTTGCCATAGGTCACCCCCTGGAACTTTTGACTGTATCTATTCTTTTTAGGAGGCAGTTCTTCCAAGTGGGTGAGAAGAGGAGGTAAGGCAGCCACATTGCTCTTCATTGTTCCCATACTCCCCATTGAAAACTTTTTGCATATATCAGATCATATAGATGAATTGGTGTTAACTAAACACAGTGACAATGCCAAACAGAGGAAAAAAAGTACAAATTACAGGGCTGTGGGTACAGAGTATGGATACTCTTAAGAAGAAAGCTCCATAAATTATTAGTATCTATTTGGGACTGCGGTTTAGCTCAGTTGGTAGAGTGCCGTTCTGTACTTTCTGAGTCCCTGGGTTCAATCTCTAACAGTGCAAAAATGGGAGAAGGACCTAGCAATCCACTCCCCAAACAATCCTGAAATAGCCATTGAAAACCCTATGATGGTCACTATGAGTCAGACCCGACTCAACAGCACTTCACAACAATGAAATTTTCCACTGGTGGTCCCTATGTTGTCGTTGTTGTTAGGTGCCATCGAGTCGGTATCCAACTCATAGCAACCCTCTGTACAACAGGGGAAACACTATTGTCAGTGCTTCTTTGCTGTTCACAGGGTTTTCAATGGCAAATTGATTTTTGGGAGGGGGTTGCCAGGTCCTTCTCCCAAGCCTACAGCTTCTGGTGTTCCCAGGCAGTCTCCCATCCAGGTACTAACCAGGCCCGACCCTGCTTAGCTTCTGAGATCTGATGGGATCAGATGCCACAGGGCTATAGCTGCAGGCGGTGGTCCCTATAGGGTCTCACAAAACTGTCTTGTTACCCTACTCTATACACCTTTTACTCAACCTGCAGTTTGAAACGTTAGCCTCTTCCACTCTCTGTTATTCACAGACATTGATTAGAACTAGTGTTTTACCTCAGTCCCCTGCACATTTCCAACATATTGAAACAGTAATCTTTAGCAGTGTATTTTTCAATCTGCTTAGGAATAATTGTCTACTTCTATCCAATGTTCCAGCCATATTCTAAGCCAATCAAATTGGAATTTCTAGGAGCAGGAGCTCAAGATTTTCAAAAATTAAAACTAAATTTGATTTGACATATAATATTTGTACATATTTATGAGGTACAATGTGTTGTTATGTGGACCAGGAAACAGTTATTTGAACAGAACAAGGACACAGTGCCTGGTTTAAAGTCATGAAAGATGTGCATTAGGACTGTATCCTTTCACTGTACCTCTTCAATCTTTATGCTGAGCAAATAATCTGAGAAGTTGGACTTTATGAAGAAGAATATGGCATCAGGATTGGAGAAAGATTCATTAACCACCTGCATTATGCAGATGAAACAACTTTGCTTGCTGAAAGTGAAGAGATTTGAAACATTTGCTGATGAAGATCAAAAAGTATGACCTTCAGGATGGATTACACCTCAACATCAAGAAAATAGAAATCCTTACACCTGGGTTAGTATGCATCTTCATGATAAACAGAGAAAAGATTGAGATTGTCCAAAATTTTGCTTTTTTGGTTCTACAGTCAACATCCATGGAAGCAGCAATCAAGAAATAAAAGACTCATTGCACTGGGAAAAGCTGTTGCAAAAGATGTCTTTAAAGAGTTGGAAAGTAAAGCCATCACATTGAAGATGAAGGTGTACCTGACTCATGCATCATATAGTTGTGAAAGCTTGATGTTGAATAAAGGAAACAGGCCAAGAATTGATGCTTTTGAGTTATGGTGCTGGAGACAAATATTGAATACCATGGTCTGCCAAAAGAACCAACAGATCTGTTCTGGAAGAAGTACAACTAGAGTGCTCCTTGGAAGCAAGGATGGCTAGGTTGTATCTTACGTATTTTGGACATGTTGTCAGAAGGGACAATCCCTGGAGAAGGACATCATGTTTAGGAGAGTACCAGGTCAACAACAACAACAAAAAAAGAAGATTCTCAACTAGATGTATTGACATAGCGTCTACAACAATGGGCTTAAACATGAAGATTGTGTGCCTGGCACAGAGCTGGGTAGTATTTTGTTCTGTTGTACGTAGGGTTGCTATGAGTCAGACCTGACTTGATGGTGCTTAACAATAACAACAGATACTAGGAAGTGATCAATTTAGGATTATTACCATATTTATCACCTTAAACTTTTATTGTTTCTTTTTTGTTGTTTTGTTTTTTGCTTTTATGCAGTGATAGGGATCAAATCCATGGCTTCATGCATGCTAAACTGGTATTCTACCAACTGAAATAACTCCCCCCAGTCCCATTGTTTCTTTTTGGTGAGTACATTGAAATTTCCTTCTAATTATTTTGTGGCATGTAAAGTATTGTTGTTAATTATAATCATATTCACAGAGGTTGAGTGAAGAATAGTGGTTATCCTTACAAGTTTTGAATGTAGATATGCTGCATCAGAATACAGGGCTAGAATCCACCTAAGAAACTAACTGTAGTTGGGTTGTAGGGATATAGTCCCTTCCACAATCATTGGGAGTCCATTTCTTAGGCATGCCGATTTTTCAAACTCTCCAAATGATTCTACAACTCAGTCAGAATTAAGAACCAACTGCTCAAGGAAAATAACATGAGGACTGGAAGAAAGGGCTGGCTTTGGCACTCTGAGAAAAGGATGCATACATATTTCCCAGGACAAGCATTAATTCTCAGAGACAATAAAACCTAAATACATACTATAACGAAGAAATGTTTCCCTAAGTGCAAAATAATTTAAACAATTGTCTCTGTGTACCATTGGTACAACATCTTCCCTCATTATAAAGAGATGTTCTAGTTTGTGTTTTTTAATTGGATTTTTGATTTCAGGCTGTTTTTGATGGCTTCTGGTATAAGAAAAAAAATAGCCAAGTTCAGAATTAGCTGCTTTTAGCTGTGCAAAATGTTTGTGCGGGGATTTAAAATAAAAGTCTTTTCACTGCTTTTATTTTGCTATTATTTACATTTCAAGCAAATTATACATTCATGCCAGGGTGGTGCATCTATAAGCCCAGTGAATTGGGAGGCAGAGGCAGGAGATTGAAAATTCAAGGCCAGAGGTAGCCTGAGTAATTTAACGAGACCTTGACTCAAAAGATGAAAAATGGTCTGAGGTGAAGCCCAGGAGTACAGCACTGGTAAAGTACGTGCAAGGCCCTGGGTTCAATGCCTGTCTAACACTAATTTAAAGGGTTAAATTTTTCTAGAATTAATTAAGAAATCAGCACCTCTAGTCAGACATTGTGACACATGCCTGTAATCTAAGCAACTCAGGAGGCTGAGGCAGGAGGATCGCAAGTTTGAAGCCAGAGGCAGCCCGCACAATTTAACGAGACCCTGCCTCAAAATAAACAGAAAAAAGAAAAGAAAAAGAGAAAGGAAAGGGAGGGCTAGGGGTGCAGCTCATTGGTAGAGCCCTTGCCTAACATACAAAGCCTTGTGTTCAACTGCCCACAGAAATAAAAATTTTAAAAAATCAGCAATGTTATAGTCCTCATCTTATTTTATTTTCTCAAAGTAAAGCATTTTGTTAGGTTCTGCTTCATGTACTAAGTGCTGCTACATATGATTCAGCCCATTTTACCCTCTAGTGCTCTCCCCACTGCTTAAGTTCTTCACATTTGTGTGTGTGTGTGTGTGTGTATGTGTGTGTGTGTGTGTGTGTGTGTGGTGCAGGATTCTTCAGGTTCAGTAGCTTGTGCCAAATTTTGATCACAGTTTTCATTTGTTGTGCTGCATGTTTTCTTGCAGGTGTTCTTATGTAAATTTTATTTTTCACTTTATCTTCCTATTTTTCTCCTCATTTCTCTGCTTAGGTCTTATGCTACTTCCTTTAAAGAAATTGTAGAGGTAAAATTCACAGAACATGAAATTGATCACTTTAATGTTGTATACTCAATGGCACTTAGTGCATTCCGAATGCGGCAGGACCACTGCTTTTATCTCACTCTAAAACATCTTTATCGTCCCTGAAGGAAACCCTTTTCCCGTGAACAGATGCATTACTTTTTGGTGAGAACAAATATTGATCAAGTTCGATATCCATTGCAGTGTAACAAATGACTTGGAAACATTGCAGCTTAAACCAACTATCATTTCTTAATTTTAGTTTCAGTGGGCCAGCTATCTAGACAGAGCTTAAACTTAAACCCAGAGTTTCTCACAGAGCTGAGCTCAAAACGTCACGGCTTGCTGTCACGTCAGTCCTGGGCTGGGGGCGGGTCAATTTTTAATTCACTGAAGTGGCTGTTGGCAGGTTCACCTCTTTGCAGGTTGTTGGGTGGAGGCCTTCAGTTCCTTGCTGGTTTTTGGCCAGAGGCTGACCTCAGTTCCTTGCCATGGAACTTTCCACAGGGAAGCTAACATCAGGACAGCTGGCTCTGTTAGAAGAACAAGCAAATAAGACAGGAGAGCAGAAGGAAACAGAAAGAGAAGGGGAGGAAGGATGGGGGAGAGAGGGAAAGAGAGGGAGAATATGAGAATGAATGAATAATGAATACAAGAAAAAAGAGAGGCCATAGGATGGAAGTCAGAGACTTTTGGTAACCAATGTTCTAAACTATGTCCCATCCTTTTGCTGCATTTGTTAGAAGCAATCACTAGGTCCACTCTTAACCTAGGGAGGATTATGCAAGGGCATGAGTTATCAGCATGCCAAGAAGTAGGACCATCTTAGAGGCTAGGCTGCCCATGATGCTTCTACATGGTATTCTCCAATGATTTCATTTTTAAAAAGTGGCATTTTGAGGATTTATTATCCAATTTTGAGTAAATGTTACTAATTAGAGAGTAGTTTTGATTTTCCCATTATACTTCTCATATAATTTACATTAATTTGTTGCTTTAGGTGCTGTTGAGGGGTATCTGACTCATAACAACTGTGTGTACAACAGAAAGAAACAATATACAGCACTGTGCTATACACAGTCTTTTTATGTTTGAGCCCATTGTTGCAACCACTGTGTTTCTCCTCTTTTTAAGTCATGCCATATCAGCAAATGGAGGTCCCATCATTAGGTCAACTCTACTTTGAGGAAGCAACTCTTTTCCAGTCATCTTTTGAATGCCTTCCAGTCTGAGGAGCTCATTTTCTGGTACTATATTTGACAGTGCTTCTCTGCTGTTCATAGGGATTTCAACAGCTTTTTTTTTTTTTTTTTAATAATAGGTTGCTGGGTCTTTCTCCCTAGTTTGTCTTCGTTTGGAAGCTCAGCTGAAATCTGTTCTCCATGGGTGGCCCTGCTGGTATCTGAAGTACTGATGGCATAGCTTTCAGCATCACAGCAACATGCAAGCCCCTGCACCATAACAAGCTGACAGACACATGGGAGTTACATTAATTTAGGGTATAGAAAATTTATGCAGGCAAAACTCATAACAATTATGATAGAACAAAATAAAGCTTTGAATATATGGGTTTTTCACAGTAGAAATACAGTCAGAACTGTATAATTATTGTAATCCTATATGAAAATGTAGGGCTGGGATTTAGCTCAGTTGGTAGAGCACTTCTATGTAGTCTTTGAGGTCCCAGGTTTGATTCCTAGGACCACAAATATGGGAGAAGGACTTGGCAATCCACTCCCAAGGCAATCCCGAAACACAATCAGCCATTGAAAACCCTATGAGGGTCTCTATGAGCCAGACACGACTTGACAGCACCTAACAACAACATACCAAAACATTTGTTGTTGTTGTTGTTGTTAGGTGCCGTCGAGTCGGTGTCTGACTCATAGCGACCCTCTGTATAACAGGGGAAACACTATTGTCAGTGCTTCTCTGCTGTTCACAGGGTTTTCAATGGCAGATTGATTTTTGGGAGGGGGTTGCCAGGTCCTTCTCCCAAGCCTACAGCTTCTGGTGTTCCCAGGCGGTCTCCCATTCAGGTACTAACCAGGCCTGACCCTGCTTAGCTTCCGAGATCTGATGGGATCAGATCCACAGGGCTACAGCTGCAGGCTACCAAAACATATATTTCCATAAATCCATATCCACATACTATGTATGGAGCAATATTATATTGATTAAAGAAAGGAGAAAGATCAATATTGATTTCATCTATTAAAGAGGATTTAAACTTAAAAAAGATCTTATTAAAAGGAGAATGAACATTATGGGGAAATTGAAAACCATGTTATTCAAGTAACAGGAATCTGATGGTGTTTAACATGAAGAAGAGAATATTTTGTGCAGCTGTTTCAAGAACTTCAGGAACAAAAGGACTTTCATTTCTTTGTGTTTCCCTGGGGACAGACATAGAACTGCAGGGTGGAAAGAGCTTCTTGAAGCTGTAGCTTTTGTATCCTGGATCCAACCCTCACCTCCCCTCTCTCCATAGCTAGCATTATAACTTTGAGCAAGTAACTTAACATCTCTGAGTCTCCATTTCCCTCTCTGTAAATTGGGATAATCATAGTATCTATCCCACAGAGTTCACAGAATGGTGATCTTGTAGTAGAAGTTCAAAGATAGATTATGTTATATTTGTTTATATTTAGCCGGGGATAGGGGAAGGAAACATTTTGGGGCAGATCGGGTTTAGTTTAACAATGGGAAAAATTATCATCATTCAAAGCTGGCAAACTATGGCAGGAGGGATTTTGGCCATTGCCTCTTTTATAAGAGCTCTGAATGAAGCATAGTTTTAATACTTCTGAATAGTTGCTGAAGTGACAATGGAGATTATACATTATAGGTATCCATGAAATCAGAAGTGTTTCCTCTCTGGCCTTTTAGCAAAACAAGTTTGCCAGTCCTGGAAAGCTTATTCCAAATAGAATGACACCCTTGGGGAGTGAGTGGGTTTTCTGTTATTAAAGGGACAACAAGGATCTAGAGTGACGGTGATGTAGAAAGATATAATGGTAGTGGGGAGAGAATTCGAACCCCCGAGGACCGCTGAAGAAATGACTTCTGAATTCCTTCCAGATCCTGGAATTGCTTGAATCCATTATAAGATTCAGAATGTGGTAAGATCCGCATTCCTTCCAATCTGTTTTTCTAGTTCTCTCAGAATTTGACTCTCCTGAATTTGTGGCTACCTGATCCACATTTTGAAAGCACTGCTTGTTAGAAACATCTTCCTTATATTAACACACTGTTTCTTTGCAAACTGTATTCATGGCTGTTCTTTTCCCTACATTTCTGTCTTATATCTGGCATAGGAAAGATGCTTGGAGATAATTGAGGCCTAGGTCATTGCTGATATTTTGATACCAGATTAGGCCACATTTTGTGACAGTGTTGGACGTTCATAGTGTTGATAAAGGTAAAGGGACAAAGGCAAACCTATCTTCCTATTGCTAGTAAGAAGATTAAACTTAGAAAATATTAGACTGGACTTAGTTTTTTAGTCTAATAGATGGAATTAAGACAGGTTATAATCATAACAAAAACCATGTATTGTGCATGTACATGTGAGGTATTGAATAGGTATTATCTCATTGAAACCTTACAAAAATCCCATGAGAAACCAATGATTGTCATAACAGTAATTGAATACAGTAATAGAAAAGATCCAATGAGACAGGTTCTCTATTATTCCTATTTTTACAGATAGAAAGATGAGGCTTATAGGTATTATAAAACTTGTTTAACATAAGGTAAGTGAGCAGCAGTTTCTGGACTAGAGCACTGACTTGCCTTTTCTGAAGCTCATCCTCTTACCCACTGTGGTGCTTAATGTATAGTACTTTCTGTTTTTGGTTAATTATGAGTAATATGAATGCCACTGGTCCAAACCTCTTGCTCCCTTCTCCTACTGATGATATGAAACCCAGCTGTCTCATGTTACATTTTTCTCCATTAGGCTATTGGAAGGAAAAATGTCTCTTACATATTATCTTTGCCAAGGGCCTAAAACATGACAGGGTTTTTAAAAAGCATTTTAATTTTTTAAAACATGATAGGTATTTTTAATGTTTATTTTTGTTATCTAACACCATGTAAGTGGGGAAATGGATTGGTAGGAAACCCAACATTCTTTCTCTGCTTTCTTTGGCCAAACAGCAATGGTTTTTGGGTCTCTAGGCAAGAGTAATAGATTTTTTAAAAAAGAAAATATTATCCTGGAATTACCTGAATGTATCATAAGATTCAGAATGTAGTAAGATCTGCATTCCTTCCAATCTATTTTCCTACTTCTCTCAGAATTTGACTCTTCTGAATTTCTTTGTTACTCAGAAGAAAGTCTGTGTCTCCCCATCTTTATTTCCTTTATCTTAAAAGTCATTAAGATGCAAAGAAATGATATACTATGTGTGAAGAGGATGATCATTGATTCTTTTAAAAAGATAGTTCTTTAAGGATCACGATGTGTACAACAGTGAAAATGACCCTAAAACAGGGGGTACATACAGCAGTGGCATTTCCTTTTTTTATTTTCTGTGACCAGATGGTGTGGATTTGGTTACAAAATAGAGAAAGTGTTGATTAGGGGTAGGGCCATGGAGTGAGTTTGAGATGAAGTTGAGTTTTAATTTTTGCAAAGGCTAGTAATACAGGTGCAGAGTCAGAGGCTGATGCTTTTGCAGAACCTCTTCTCAGATTGTGGATGCAATCCTAGTTGTTCTCCATGAGTTTGGATTAAACTAGGATCTGAGTAGTCAGAAGAGAGGACATGCAGTCCTAAATCATCTAGCTAAATTCACTTTCCCAACAACTTGACTCTTAAGGAGACTGCGGAGATGTTGAGTCATTCCAAAACTGGCCCTGGGAGAGATTGCCTTTCAGTGCCGGGTTTAGTTTTAGGTGATAAAGACAACTGGGCTCAGGTGCACTTTTCTTGGCCTAAGGATAGAAAGGGCCTCGATTCACAGAGCAAGCAAATGCAAAAAATGAAGGATGTGTGTTGTGAGCCAGCTTTGTCAGAAACATAGGTAGACACATTTGTGTCTTTCCCCAATGTCAGAATTTGTTGAACAACAATAAATTCATGTACTACATCAATTTCATTGGCTTTAACTCATTGAGTACTATTGATCTCTCTTGGAAGTCATGGCCATTGGCAATCACAGGTTCTTTTTGTTCCAATCTTAATTGCTAATATTAACTCTCAGATCATATATTACACTTAATACAATGATATATAGGTTACAGAATATCTAAGAAATGGTTAAAGATGCTGCAGAGTTCATAGAGGTCTTACTGCTCATAAGAGCAGAGAGCTGATACAGATGTAAAGCGTAACTATGGGTGTGTACAATCCCAGTCACAGCTATATCAAGGCACAGTGATAGTTCCAAGGACAGAACTGGTTTAAGGTGCAGAGCTGGGTGCAGAGCACCAGAAGAACAGCATTTTCAGTGGTCTTGTCAAGCTGGGGATCATGTTGAGTGGAAGCCCTGGAGAGAGTCAGAGTTCCTCACCTATTGATCCCATGAGACATGAACTGGATGATCTGATGATGGGTTGGTGGATGCCCTTCTTTTTGTGTGATCCAGGTAAGGGGATTGCATCATTTGTTAGTCGAGTATACTTAATACGTACACTGGCCTGGTTTTTCTGATATGGTTTTAATATGCACATGTGTCCATGTATTGATAAGTTCATAGGTGGTAATGTGTTATTTGTATAAATGAGCTATTTATCATTCTGTGCTTCATAGTTTGTGCTGGACAGATGGTTGACTTGCACAAATAAGATGTGGAGTCATTTTTGCCTCAGCATTTGTACTTAAAATGGAGCAAAACTGCTATTTCATAAAATGGATTCACTCAAGACAAGACATAGCCTGAAAGTTATGGTTCTATACAATATGGAATAACTTAGAGTGGGCTACAGCTTGAGCACCCAGTGCAGCAATAGGTTGATGTTACTAGTGGAAGAGGGTATGCTGCCTATACAAGAAATCTCTTAATCTTAAAATAAGCATTGGCCATAGTTGCTTAATTTTGTTATTAATGACTATCTTAGCCTAGGCTATTACATATCTTATTATTTATTTATTTCAAATAACAGATTTATGCCTCACACTCTTCCTGATGTGCTTGTGTTCTTGTTGCCTGTAAAGGATAGTGATATTCCTTTATGATTCAATACAATGTTGTGTTTCTGCTTTGAAGGTGATATTTGCTTGTAGCAACCAAAACTTAAAAATGTGAATAAAAAAAGAGTATAGGCCAGTTTATCCTCAAGTCTTAAAATGTGTGTGAATTAATTAAGTGTAACTGAAGATTTTATAAGAGGTAAGATCTGAATGAATGAAAGATCAACCCTAGCATTCGTGGGAATGTGATAGAGATTTGTGACAATGGATTCTTCTAGTTCCACCATCCTTAATTCCAATCTGACATTCTATAATCCTGCATGAGTTATGATTTACTTGGGGGATGGTTGAGCTGCCAATTTGCATAAAGTGTCTCAAGGTGTCATTTTCAACGTATTTTCTCTATCTCACGTGGACTTTTCTCCAAGACCACTTTGCTATGATAACATCACTTAATCTGTTAATGCAAAAACCTATGTCACCTCTACTCAATCCTTCTCAGGTAGCTGGGTTTGGGGTAATTGCATTTCTTCATAAACCCCAAATATAAACAAATGCTCTATGCAAATTTCTATCATTGTATTTACTATGAGTTATTAAAATGTCCTATTTACATATGTACCTCTTCCAACTATTCTGTGGCTAATTCTTTGTGCAGAGGGGAAAAAAAGATTACTTTGACAAGCCACAGACTGCAATAAGATCCTTTGTGTGTGTGTGTGTGTGGTACTGGGGGTTGAACCCAGGGCCTTGCACTTGCATGCTTTGCAAATGCTGGACCACTGAGCTACACCCTTAGCCCTTTTTTTGTTTTTTTACTTTTTGAGACAGGGTCTTGCTAAGTTACACAGACTGCCTCTGGTCTAGAACTTGCGATCCTGCCACCATGCCCGGCAAGATCCTTTTTCTGAACAGAACCCCTTTCAGATAAACTAGCCCTCAATCTCCTAACTGACTTAAGATAAATGATCTACAAAGCCAGATGCAAAATGTCCCATGTTGTGTAATTCTGTTGATATGAAATATCCATGACAGGCCAATCCACAGGGATAGACAATAGTTTATGGGTTACCAAGGGCTGAGGGAAGAGGGAAATAAGGAGTGATTGCTTAATGAATATGAGGTTTCTATTTGAGTGCTGAAAAGTTCTGGAACTACATAGTGATGATGGCTATATGATATTATAAATACCTTTAATGCCATGGAATTATACATTTGAAGGTAGTAAAAAGATACATTTTAGATTATGTGTTTTCCCCCCATGGATAAAAAAATAAAAATTGTTACAAACAATATAACAATAAACAAAACAGTAAGGCCAATTCTTACATGTTTCTGTGTGTTCCTAAGACTTCTAAGTCCTGACTTACTTCACTTACCTGGATTCTAAACCCTTGAGACTTTAGGATGTTCCACACTGATTCTCTAACCTACCAATATAATTTTTTCTCTATCAAAATCCCCATTATATGAAAAAAAGAGGATTTTTGTATGAGGAAAGTAAGATTAAGTATTACCATGACCAGGTAATTTATCAAGCACAACCAGGGATTGTTTTTCTTCTTTGCTTTTCATAACTATTTTAATTTACGAAGCAGTAATGGTTACTTGCAAAACAATAAAGGGTAAATGTATAAAGTAAAAAATGAAAGTCATTAAAAAGTTCTCTCTGACTGAGATAAGATGCTATATAACCAAACTAGGGCCTTGTAATTCTTTTCCTGTGCAAACAAATCACAATCCCTAGACTCTTGCAGTTTGGGGAGGTACTGTGTAATTGTTCTGGTGAACAAGATGTTAATGGAAGTGATATAAGCCCCATCTAATACTGGCTCTAAAATCCACATGCTATCATAATATTTGTCCTTTCTGAATGATTTTGGAGGCAGTGTGTTTGAGATAGTAGGGTCACAATTTAGTAGTTACCTGGACACCTCTGTCACTGCATGGAAGTGGGCTGCTAAGGAGAGCCAGACAATTTGCATAAGATCATTGATATGCGTGAATGGAAACATTGTTATCACATTAAACTTCTGAGATTCAAAATCTATTTGCTATTATCACAAGGTAATCTCTCCTATTCATTTGCCTCTCATTCTTATTCATTAGAAGCAGCTAACTGTATATCCATTTTATTTTTTAATTGAAAGAGAATATTTCAGTGTCATATTTATTCTTCCTATTTCTTTTAGGTATATCTCAGATATAGTTTGGGTAATCCATTTATGCTACCAGGCCATGTTCTTCCATAAACCAAGTAAGAAAATCCCATTTCCTTGGTTTGAAATCTGCTTAAGAACCTGCATGTGATATGATTTTGGTCAAAGGGAAAATATATTGGAAAGATGTGTCCATCGGTTTAAAAACATACCTTTAATTTTTTTCTCAACACTGTTATAAAGCCTGTATTTGCAATACAGTATATTGATGAATGGAATTATCATGAGAGCAAAGTTTGTATGCCAAAGAGAGAAACAAGATGGTAGCAATCGTTTTTCTTCCTCTTTCCCTTCCTCCTCCTCTTCCTCCTCCTCCTCCTCCTCCTCCTCCTCCTCCTCTTCTTCTTCTTCTTCTTCTTCTTCTTCTTCTTCTTCTTTTCTTTTTTCTTTTTCTTTTTTTTTCTGTCCTGGGGTGCTGAGCCCAGGGCTTTGGAGGTACTTTCTATGTGCTCTGCCACTGGTTTACACCCCTCCCCCTGTTTTACTCTTTATCTTGGCACAGGGTCTCCTTAATTTGCAGAGGCTACCTCTGCCCTCAAACCTGCAATCCTTCTGCCTCCACCTCCTGAGCTACAGGCTACTCATTATTCTTTATGAATCATTGATCCAATAAGTTAACCAAACTCAAGATAGTTTATGCACATAATTTTTGACATATGTGGTCATATAATTTTCTTATTTTATAGCCACTTTGAAATGTTTTTTTCCTATTTCTTGCAGCCTAAAGCTGCAAAGAGATATTGATAGACATCTGGGCTGACTCCATATCTATATATCTCTGATATCCCAGGAGATATTGATATATAAGCTGCTTCTAATAATTTTAATATTTCAAATAATATTGCAATAAATATCATCATTTATTATGTCAATATTTTTTCTGTACTTGTATTTCTTTCTTTTGGGGGGAGGGGGTTTGAACCCAGGTTCTTGCACATACTTTTGGAAGTGCTCTGCCACTGGGCTGTACTCCCAGCTCATTTTTTATTTTTTATCTTAAGATAAAGTCACATTAAACTACACAGGTTGCCTCTGGCCTCAAACCTGCAATTCTCCTGCCTCCACCTCCCAAGTCACTGGAATTACAAGTATGAGCCACCACACCCAGCACTGTATTTGTATTTCTCAGTCACACAATATAAGCATTTAAATTTTTTATAGAAAACCATAGTTTTCTCCGAAATTATGTCCATCCTTTCACTTTTAAGGTTGCCAATCTGAATGTTATCACTATATTTAATTTTGCCAATCTGATAGGCAAAGTAATATGTCTTTGCTTTCCTTTGTATTTCTTATTCAATAAATAGAACTGGATATTTTTTCATATACTTAGTGAATAATTGTGAAGCTTTTATCAGTTGCTTGTTCATATTTTGAGTATTTTTATTGACTTTTGTATTTTCTTGTCAACAAAACAGCTCTTTATGAAACATGACTATTAACCCTTGCATTACAAATATTTTCTTCCAATTTATTGTTTAACTTTACTTTTAATATCTGTTCCTACAACAGAAATTTCATATTTATCTCATTACTTTAAATTGAATGACTTTCAGTTTTTATATCTGAAAATTATAAGTATTATTCCTCTCAGTGGCATTTCCTTCCCTCCTTCCTTCCTTCCTTCCTTCCTTCCTTCCATCCTTTCCTTCATTGTTTCTTTGTTTCTTTCTATCAGTACTTGGGACCTCCACATGCTTTGCAAGTATTCTACTCCTGATATGCACCTCCAAGCACCCACCTTTTAATTTTTTTTTCTTGAGACAGGGTCTTTCTAAGTTATGGAGGCTGCATCAAACTTGTGATCCTCCTGCTTCTGCCTTCCACATCACTGGGATTACAAATGTGTGCTACTGTGCGCAGCTCTTCAGTAGCACTTTCAAGATCTAAGAAATCTTTTATTTTTTTTAGAAAATGGACTAAGATGAATTCACTCTTTTAAAAAATTTTGTTTAATTAGCGTAGGGTATGTATAGTATGAAGTTTCATTATAAGAATGCCAGTTAATGGTATCATGTACTTTGCACTTGTTCACTCTCTCTTTACCCTCCTCCCCATATTGATTCCACTTCCCTCCCACTATTCCCCTCCCTGCTCTAGATATAGTTCCTTGTGTCTTTCAATCTTGCATATTTTTCACTTTTAGATAAATCTACTATCTGCATATGAGTGAGAACCTGTAATATTTTCTGAGTGTGCCTTATTTTGCTTAAAATGATGATCAATAGATCCATCTATTTTCCTTCAAATGACATAATTTCATTCATCTTTATGATACACACACATACATATATATGTACACACATATATGTATGTACACACACACACACACACACACACATACAAACACCACTTTTTAAAAATCCATTTATGTGTTGATAGACATCTGGGCTGACTCCATATCTTTGCAATGTGAGCTGTGCTTCAGTGAACATGGAGATGCAGGTATCTTTATGCTATGATGACTGGGATTCCTTTGAGCATATGCCCAAGAGTGGCACAGCAGGATCATATGGTAGTTCTATATTTAGTTTTCTGAGGAACCTCCATACTTATTTCTGTAATAGCTATACCAGTTTACAGTTGCACTAGCAATAAATAAGTGTTACTTTTCCCCCACAGCCTGCCAGCACTTGCTATTATTTATTTTGTTGATGCTAGCCATTCTGACTGGGTGAGAAAGAATTTTAGTGTAGTTTTGATTTGCATTTCCCTACTGGCTAAAGATGTTGAACATTTTTCCGTATGTTTATTGGCCATTTGTATTTCTTCTTTTGAGAACTGTCTGTTTAGTTCAATTGCCCACTTAATAATTGAATTATTTTTGGATTTTTTGATATTTAATTTTTTGAGTTCTTTATATATCCTAGATATTAATCCCTACTGGATGTGTAGTTGACAGATTTTTTCCCTTTATGTGAGCTCTCTCTCTCTCTCTCTCTCTCTCTCTTTATTCTAGTGTTTATTTGCTTTGCTGTGCAGAAAGTTTTTAATTTCATGTAGTCCCATTTGTCAACTCTAGCTACTATTTTCAAGGCTATTTGAGTTCTATTAAGAAAATGCCATCCATGGGCAGGCCTGAGTACAGAGGCCTGCTTCCCAAAGTGTGAGCAGCTAAGCCCTCCTGGGTACCCTCACTCTGGCACTGATTCAGGACAGCTTATCTGCTTGACCAACTCCATCCCTCAGCCTAACTTGTAGTTTACAGAGAAGTGGAATATACTTGAGGCTGTCAGTTAATTTCAAGGCTCCTCCTGGCACGGGAGATGTCTACAGGAAAGACACCAGCATTTGAGCGCCTAAAAACTCTGTCTCCAGTGCTCTTCATGTGCTGAAAGAGAGCCAAGAAAAGCAGAAGAGATACTGAGGCAATGAATCCTCTTGATTTAAGTATTCAGATGAAAACTGATCTCAGTGATATTTTACATATGTGCGCATTTATATTTATACTTCTTTAGTATACTACATATTGTATATGATTTGTATTTTGAAAGTGCCTTATATAAACAAAATAAAATATCTATTTTCAATACAAAAAAAAAAGAAAATGCTTATGACTCTGTGTTGAAGAGTTTTCCCTATAATTTCTTCCAGTAGTTTCAATGTTTCCAGATTTACAGTAAGGTCTTTGATCCATTTATAATTGATTTTTGTGTAAGGTAAGAGAAGGGTCTACTTTTACGCTTCTTCATATGTATCTCCACTTTTCCCAGCATTATTTGTTGAAAAAGATGTCTTTTTCCCAATGCACAAGTTTTGCTCCACTATCAAAAATCAAGTCACTGATACCTGTGTGGGATTCTTTCTGAGTCCTCTACTCCATTGATTTTATGTCTATTTTTGTGTCAGTGCAACATTTTTCATTACTATGGCCTTTTAATATAATCTGATATCAGATATTTTGCCTCCTGCATTGCTCTTTCTGTTTAGGTTGCTTTGACTATTTGGGATATTTTGTGTTTTCATGTGACTCTTAGGACTTTTTTTTTCTATTTCTATGAAATATATCATTTGAATTTTGATGGTGATTGCACTGAAACTATAGATCGCTTTTGGTAGTATGGCCAATTATGCAATATTAATTCTGGTGATCCATGAGGAAGGGAGGTCTTTTCATTCTGTGTTGTCTTCTTTAATTTCTTCCTTTGGTGTTCTGAAATTTTCATTGTATAGGTATTTCAGTTCCTTGGTTAGATTTATCCCTAGATTATCTTATTCATTTTTGAGGCTATTGTGAATGGGATCATTTTGATTTCTTTCTTATCCCATTTGTTGTTGGTATATAGGAATGTTATTGATTTTTGAATATTGATTTTGCTGAAGGTATTTAACAGATTTAAAATTTTCCAGTGAAGTCTCTACAGTCTTTTAAGTATAGGATCTTGTCATCACCAAATAGAGATAATTTGACTTCTTCATTCCCTATTTGTATCCCTTTTATTTCGTTCTCTTCCCTTATTATTCTGGCTATAACTTCAATCACTGTATCGTATAAGAGGGAAGAGAGTGGGCATCCTTGTCTCATTCCTGGTTTTAGGGGAAATGATTTCAGTTTTTACCCATTTAGTATAATGTTGGCTCTAGGATTATCATATATAGCCTTTATAATGTTGAAGTGTGTTCCTTATATTTCCAGTTTCTCCAGGGCTTTTATCATGAAGGGATGTTAAACTTTGTCAAAAGCATTTTATGTATCTGTTGAGATGATCATGTGATTTCTGTCTCTGAGTCTATTTATTTGCTGAATTACATTTATTGATTTTGATATGTTGAACCAGACTTGCATCTGTGGAATGAAAACTACTTGGGTCATAGTGTATGATTATTTTTATGCCTTACTATGTTCAGTTTGCCAGTATTTTGTTGAGGATTTTGCATCTATATTCTTTGGAGAAATTGGTCTATAATTTTCTTTTTTGTTGTGCCTTCATTTGGATTTGGTATTAGGGTGATTCTGGCTTAATGGAATGAGTTTAGGAGTATTTCTTCTATTTTATAGAATATTACTTTGTAAAGACTTGTTAGAATTAGGCTCTGAAACCATTAGGATCTGGGCTTTTATAAGGGGGTGGGGAGGTGAGGTTCATTATTACTGCCTCAATTTCCTTACTTGCAATAGGTCTGTTTAAATTATTTATGTCCTCTTGATTTAATTTTTGTAGGCCATATGTGTTACAGAGTTTGTCCACTTACTCTGTGTTTTCCTTCTTTTGAGAGCATAAGTTCTTGAAGTAATCTCAATAATCCTCTATATTTTGTTGGTATCTGTTATAATGACCCTTTTTCATCTCTAATTTTGTTAATTTGGATCATCTTTCTTTTCTTTTGGTTAGTTTGGCTAAGGCTTTGTCTATCTTGTTTATCTTTTCAAAAAACAGCCTTTGTTTCATTGATTATTTGTATTGTTCTTTCAGTTTCCATTGTTGATTTCTGCTCTGATTTTAATTATTTCTTTTCCTTTACTACTTTTAGGTTTGCCTTGTTTTTGTTTTTCTAATGCCTTAGGGTGCATTATTAAGTTATTTAGTTAGGCTTCCCCTATTTTTTTTAAATATTACCACTCATACCTATAAATTTTCCTCATAGAACATTGCTATTTGCAAAGTCAGTTTGTGTTTACATTTTCATTTCATTTCACTTCATCTCATTTAAAAGTCATTCTATGACTTTTAAAATTTCTTCCCTCATTTCTTTGACAATCCACTAATCATTCAAAAATTTGTTATTCAATCTGCATGTATTTGTAATATTTTTTGTAGTTTCTCTTGCTAGTGATTTCTAGTTTGACTCCATTGAACTTGGATGGGATATAAGGACTGATTTCTATTTCCTTGTATTTGTTAAGACTTGTCTTGTGACATAAAATACAGACTGTTTTAGAAAAAGTTCCATGTGTTGCTGAGAGGAATATGTATTCCACATCCGTTGGATGAAATGTTCAGTAGATGTCTAAGTCCATTTGGTGTATGGTGTAATTTACCTCTATGAATTCTCTGTTGACTTTTTGCTTGAATGATTTGCTATTGATGAGAGTGGGGTATTGAAGTCACCTATTATTATTGTATCAGGACCTATGTTTTCCTTTATGGGTAATAGTATTTGTCTTATGAAATTAGGCGTGCCATTATTTTGGTGCATAAATATTTTTATATTCTTATGTCTTCTTGCTTGATTGTTCTCTTTATTAATATATAATGACCTGTCTAAAAATCTTCAAGGTGAAAATCATTCAAATTTAAAATTGTTGAGGTGATATTTACAGGGCTAGGGTAAATGGACAAATACTTCTTAAATTATCTTATATAAGTAATTGATTTCCTGTTAGGACACTTGAAGGAAAGAGAACATATTTTTTGTTGATACTTACTGTGTGCTAGGCATTATACGTAATGCTTTACATGTGAGTTTTTAAAATTTTAATCTTTGTGAAAATTACATAAGGGCTTTTATAGTTGCTATTTCAAAAGAAGCAAGGCTAGTAGCTCACCTATGGTTATATAGCCAATAAAGAATAGATCCAATCTATGCTGAATCCATGTCTCTTTAGCATCTTAACATTTCCTCTAGCCAAGGAAATATACTATCTCTGAACAATACAGATACTGGCTAATATATGAAACAAATAAAATTTGGATTTTTCTCTTTTACATGCCTCTTTATAATGCCCTCTCTTTTATACTGAAGGCAAGAAAAAAAGAAAAAAAACTATTTGATTCAAGCACCATTCTTTTTCTGTTGTACTATAATGTGTTCTTTTGAGCTTTAAAAAAGTGGAACATTTAAAATATTTTAGCTGTTTATATTAAGCAATTTACTTCTACAAAGCTGAAACAACACCAACATTATCAGGAAATCTTTGCATGATGTTTACGTGCTAGAGCTACACATTTTTTGAGACATTGATCAGCTAGTAATAACTTTGTCCCATTTATCACTAGGGCTTCTTTGTTTGGGACTTACCTTGCTGAATCCCTCACTGTTTGAACAGTCACTTCCTCCTGTCTCAGCTGGCTCAGTTTGATGTCTAGTACTGTCTGGTATTATTTTTAAAATGAGAGTGTGGGAAGAAAAGAGGAAATGTGTTTGTGTATTGCACCACACTCTGATCCACGAGAATTTTCTACTTCTGAATTTTAAGACATACTCTATCATAGGTTTAAGTTTCTTTGCCTTCTAGTCCCAATTTGAGCCTTGTCTAATAGCCTTTTCTTGAACAAACATTCATAATGGCAAGAAAAAAAATTCCTTTAATTAAAAAACTAAAAAGTCTTGAAAATAGAATCTGGAAAAATCCTAACCAAAGATTCTTGAGAGCAGTCTCTTTACTATTATTATTATTATTATTATTATTATTATTATTATTATATTAGCAAGGGGCTGGGATTTAGCTCAGTTGGTAGAGTGCTGCGCTGCAGTCTCTGAGGTCCTGAGTTCAATTCCCAGCACCGCAAAAATGGGAGAAGGACCTGGCAACCCACTCCCAAGGCAATCCTGAAACAGTCTGCCATTGAAAACCCTATGAGGGTCTCTATGAATCGGACACCGACTCGAAGGCATCTAACAACAACAACAACATATTAGCAAATCAGATAGGGAGTTGAGAATCTAGCTTTTTAACTTTTATTTTGTCACTGATCTGCTAAGTAGACTTTAGCAAGTCAATTAAATGACCAGGACAATGGCTTTTCTACGCATAAAGGATAGAGATCGAATCAAGGTATCCTCAAGCTAGGTTGCTTAGTCTTACTTGAGATTACCAGAGCTGCCCTAGACAAAATGGCAACACTGCCAGAGACAGGCCTGTGTGCTCTTCCCTTCACATTCCCTTGTCTCCTCTGAGAACTCTCTGGTGCACTCATGCTCTTATCTTGACCATGAATGTTTATAGGTTTCTGATTCTGGGTTCTTTTCTTCCCCCATTTTCCCAAACATCATTACATCTTGTCCCCAAACTTCTCTTCTCTACTCCTCTCCTCTCTTCTCTTCTTTCTCTTCTTCTTCTTTTTCCTCTTCTCTTCTCTCTTCTCCTCTCTTTGTCTCTTCTCTTCTCTTTTCCTCTCTCTCTCTCTGTCTCTGTCTCTGTCTCTCAGTATTGGGGGGTTGAACCCAAGACCTTACACATGCTAGGCAAGTGTTCTACCACTGAACTGTACTCCCAGCCCCCTTTTTATTTTACTTTTTTATTTTGAGATAGGTTCTTACTAAGTTGCCCAGGCCACCTCTGGCCTTGAGTTTGTGATCCTCAATCCTCCTACCTCAGTTTGTAGAGTTGCTGGGATTAAAGTTGTGTACCACCACATGGCTCTTATTCCAAAATCTTTCATATTTCCATTTTCCTAAAGCCGTTCTCTTTGATATGCAAATTACATATATCATTAGCATGAGTTAATCCATGCTAATCTGTTAGTTCCTGCGGCAGTAGCCCTGTGGCATCCGATCTCGATGTAGTCAGATCTCAGAAGCTAAGCAGGGTCAGGCCTGGTTAGTACTTGGATGGGAGGCTGCCTGGGAACACCAGGTGCTGTAGGCTTGGGAGAAGGACCCAGCAACACACTCCCAAAAATCAATCTGCCATTAAAAACACTATGAACAGCAGAGAAACACTGACAATAGTGTCTCGCCTGTTGTACACAAGGTCGCTATGAGTTGGATACCGACTCAATGGCACCTAACAACAACAACAACAACAATCTGTTAGTGGGCTACTTCTTCTTAGTAATATACTTGCATTCTAATGAGGACTTCTAATGAGCATAATACATTTATTCTGGAGAACTGACACAAAAAGTTGAATTTATAAGCACTTTGTTTGCGTCAGTGGGAAAGTCTGAGTTGGGTTGGGTCCTCTCAGTAATCACCGGAAAACAGCCATTTGATCTGCTGTGGTGAACAGAACATAAATGTATTAAGCATGGATATTTCTAATTTCCTTGGGGGCACTAAATGACCTTGGTATCCTGTTTCTACTTTTAAAACCTGATTTGATTTAAATAAGTGAATATAAAGTTTATATACCTTGATGTGGGATATCAGGCAAGAGGCTTCAGATTAATTCAGAGAAACCAAAAGCCTGACTCCTAGATTCCTCTAAGGAGTACTGTGGGACATGGCAGAATAACTGTGGCCTGTCTGTTAATTATGAGGCCCATAAACTCTGGTTGGTGTTCATGCAGACACATTCTGTTCCTGAACAGAATTCAGAGTTCTGTGTGGTCAAGACCTGGCCATTTACTTCTGAGTATGTTCCATGGTGCCTGGCCCAGTCTAGGAACGTGAAATAACGAATACTGTTGACATCTCATCTTTCTGGAAAAGTGACCAACACAGTTGCACACTTGTTACCTCACGTTTCTGGCATAAAGCAGCATCAACATCTTTATTTTTTAGAAAGAGGAAAATAAAGACGTCTTGGCAATTCATCTCACATCATAACTGAAGAGGGTGGCAGAACTTGACTAGAGCTAAGGTTTGAGAAGAGGCTGAAGTAGAGAACATGAGGAGGGGGATGTCTTCTGTGGTCACTCTGGGGCCCTGTGCTCCATTAGCAGGCTTGGAACAGAAGGAGAGACGAGAGGAATGCCTGAGAATTGAGGATGGTTTTGTAGGAGAGTTGGGACCAGACAGGTTCCAGCTGTCCTGGATGCTAGTGTAGTTGATGAGAAAAATGATGGGGGTTGGTCATGGTGCTAAAGATGGCATCCAAAGCCTCATCTGCCTACCTCAGAAGTCTTCTTTATGTGTCACCATCTTGGATTTTGAATTTGAGACTCAAAGTTTTGCTCCAGATCTGTCTCTTACTGAGAGCTCTTTAGTAAGGCAAGCTGTAAAGATCCTAAAACCTTTGTACTTACCTATAAGGCCCTG
>VMDO01011373.1:0-67157 GCA_007922755.1 Pedetes capensis | reverse complement strand
TTTGCAGTATTGGGTGTTGAACCCAGGGCCTTGTGCCTGCATGCTCTGCAAGCGCTGCACCACTGAGCTGCAACTCCAGCCCAATTTTTAAAATTTTTTTTTTGAGACACGGTCTCACTAAATTACTCAGACAGCCTCTGGTCTCAAACTTGGGATCCTCCTGACTCCGCCTCCGAAGCCGCTGGGATTACAGGCATGAGCCACCACGCCTGGCAGCTGCTATGTTTTCTATAGCAGGGAGGGGAAACCTGCTTCTTAATATCCACAAGCGATTCTTGCTGGTTATAGCAGCAATTCTTTAAATATTTTCCCCTCGTCCTTTCCTCTCTATCTAGAATGACTTCTTGTGGAAGGACAAGTAAGAAAAAAAGGAAGGGAGCAGGCTGACCTGTCAGACCTGCAGAGTGGGAGATGATGTGTCAGCATCTTCTCACTGCACACCATTCAAGTCCTGAGAGGGGACAGAGAGCTTAAAACATCCTAAACAATCGACTAGAAGGAAGGGCCCACTCTGAACAACTAAGAAAATAAATCCTAGAGGAGACACTTTTGAATCACAGATACAAATCCCTGAGATGTTCTCTGCAACTTTTCCCTATGTTCTTTAGGTGGAACGAGGTACTACATAAAACTGTAGGGGTGGTTTTGATGAGAGTGGAAAAACGGAGACTCTTCTCCATATGTAAATTTCTGTGTGAGCTGCCCACACCGCAAATGTGGGTCTTCTACATCCACGTTTCTGGAGTTTGGTTCTGTGAAAACCTTTCGAGAGCCTGAGGGTCCTGACTGTCTCTCAATGCCCTGATAAAATGTTTTTATTCATCTTGCTCTCTGCCTGGAGTTGGCACGGGCAACATCAATCACTCCCTGCCAGTGTGTTAACATGGCTGCACCTGCTTGAACCATCCACATGTTGTAACTCAGAAGAAGTTGGGAATCAAAAGCAGTGTTATTTATGTACTCCCTTAACTTGTCCCATACTACAAAATGTCCACCCTGACACCATCTGCTAGGAAAAGGTATTTATTTACCAATGTGGAACACCCACTGAACTGGCATCCAGTCCAGTAATGGTTATCATTTTATGAAGCATCCAATGAAACCCTATGGCCTTGTTCCCAAATGATTAATTTCCTTGGGTTGTTGGTTTTATTTACAATAGAGACTCACTGTGAAAAAGTTATGAGGAATTAATGTCAGAACTTCTCTGGCTAACCAAGAAAGGACAATGAAAAGATGCTAGAATTTTACAGTGGAATTTTCAAATGGAGCCAAGCTCAAAACCCTTAAAAGACTGATAAATGGATTAAGAACTTTGTTTCATTAAAATACAATGATAACCAAGCCGGGCATGGTGGCGCACACCTGTAATCCTAGAAGCTCAGGAGGTGGAGGCAGGAGGATCACAAGTTCGAGACCAGAGGCAGTCTGTGTAATTTAGCAAGACCCTGTCTCACAAAAGTAAAAATATGTGCTAGGGGTGCAGCTCAGCAGTCCAGCACTTGCAAAGCATGCAAGTGTGAGACCCTGGGTTCAACCTCCAGTACCACAAATAAACAAACAAAACAAAACAATAACAAAAAACAATGATAACCTGGATAAAAATATTCCCATCATATGTAGCAAAGGGCTAATGATTCAATATACAAAGAGCCTTTACAAACCAAGAAGAAAACTAAAAATCTAATTTTTAAAAAGGAGAGAAAAGCATGAACAGCATGAAGAAAAAATCTAAATGGCTCATAAGTATATGGAAAAGATACTTGACCTCACACCTGTTTTATAAACTGCAGATCAAAACAACAAGGTTATACCATACTTGTCAGGGAATTAAAGCTTTTTAGGTTTAATTGTATTGGAATTAGAGAGAGTGTTATAGGAAAATAGGCTCTCCTATATAATATGTATGTACATGAATCGCTGTGATCTTTCAGGTGGGAATTTAGTAATAACTTTGGGGCTAGGATTTAGCTCAGTGGGTAGAGCGCTGCGCTGCAGTCTTTGAGGCCCCGAGTTCAATTCCCAGCACGGCAAAAGTGGAAGAAGGGCCTGGCAATCCACTCCCAAGGCAATCCTGAAGCACTCAGCCATTGAAAACCCTATGAGGGTCGCTATGAGTCAGACACCGACTCCATGGCACCTAACAATAACAACAACAATCAAGATGTAAAATGTGTACATTTTAACCTAGTTAAATGCCAAGGTGGATATAGTCCCACAAGAAGGCAGTAATGTATGCACAAAGGCTTCTATTACAGGCCAACTTGTAATTGATAAAAACAGGAAATACTTAAAAGGGATGGATAAATAAAGCATGGTACAAGCGTGCAGTGGGATACTATGTAGCCATTAAAAAAAGAATAGGGCTGGAGCTGTAGTTCAGTAGCACAGCACTTGCCTAGCAGGCATGAGGCCTTGGTTTGACCCTCAGCACTGCAATAAGAAAAAAGTAGGTGTATATATATATGTACATATGAAATTGCTAGGGTGTGTGACTTTGAGCAAGTTAGTTAATCTGTGTCTCCTCATCTGTACAACAATAAACCTTAATAGTAAGCAATAATAAAATACAATGGCAAGCAATAGTTAAACATCAAAGACCATAATAATTGTACTTACCTCAAAGGACTACCTGCAGCCATACCACTGTGGCATCAGATCCCATCAGATCTTGGAGGCTAACCAGGGTCCAGCCTGATTAGACTTGCCCAGGAGACTGCCTGGGAACACCAGGTGCTGCAGACTTGGGAGAAGGACCTGGCAGCCCACTCCCGAAACAATCAGCCATTGAAAACCCTACGAATAGCAGAGAAGCACTTGCAGTAGTGCTTCGCCTGTTGTACATAGGGCCACTATGAGTTGGACACTGATTTGAAGGCATCTAATAGCAAACAACAATTTCAAAGTCTTAGTGGGGAAAAGTGAGCATACATATACACATATACATAGTGCTCAGGCTAGCTTGTTGTTGTTGTTGTTAGGTGCTCTCAAGTCAGTATCTGACTCATAGCAACCCTACATACAACAGGTGAAACACTATTGTTAGTACTTATCTGCTATTCAGAGGGTCTTCAGTGGATGCTTTTTGGGAGTGGGTTGCCAAGTCCATCTCTCAAGCCTACAGCACCTGGTGTTCCCAGGCGATCCCCCAGCCAAGTACTAACCAGGCTGGACCCTGCTTAGCTTCTGAGATAGGACAGGATATGGTGCTAGCTGGCACATAGTAAATACTATGTGTCAGTTTTAAATACTATTATTGCTAAATATGTCATATAAAAAGGCAAGTTTCAGGAAAACTTATATGGTGTAAAGACACCTATGTAAAAAAACACAGACATCCCTGAAAAGCATCTTTATACAAGGAACTACTGATTGAGATTATTCTAGGGTGTGAGACTTCTACAATTTACTTTACATCCTTCTAGTGAGTTTGCATTGGTTTTATAATAAAAAATGGAAGAGAAAACAAAAAACTAAAAACAAAACAAAACAAAACAAAAAACCCCAAACACTGTGTGAATTCGGGATTTAAACCAAGACAATAACAGAGAAACATGTTCTTCTAGAAGATATTGTTCATTGTTTCATTCATGTTTATCGAATACCTACTGTATCATAGGCATTAGTCATAAAAGAAGAATAAGATATGGTGATATGACTCCTCACAAGTATGTTGTCTAGTGGGGGAGAGAGACACATAAGAAAAATACTCAAATTACTGAGCAAGCCCAGAGAGGGAAGTAATAAATTCTGGTGGTAATATCTGGTTGGGTTTTGAAGGATGAATAAGGAGTTTTCCTGGGGGGCATACAAAGTTGAGAAGGCAAAACTAATGGATGATGAGAGAAATCAGAATTGTGATTGCTTCTAGGATTGAAGGGGAATTGACTGAGCCAGCAGCATAAGGTAACTTTCTAGGGTGATGGAAATATTCTGTATCTTCTTAGGGGTTTGAGTTATACAATATATGCAGTTGTTTTACAACTGACTAAACTGCACAATTAAGATATGTGCATGTTGCTGTATGTAGGAATGTCTTAAGAAGAATACACAAAATAAAGATTGAATGTATGGTACTTGACAATGCATGATAATCCAGTCCCACTGAGGGGTGCAGACACATCTGATAGCTTCAATTCACTTCTACCTTCAAGCAGCCTCAGTTCCAAGTCTGGGAAGGTGGGGCTTCCTCTGATCCAGTCCCCTGAAGGCTCAGTGCCTCATTCCACACAGTCCATGTCTGCCTGTGCCTGTGGGAAAGGCCTATCAGTAGTCTTGCAAATCTTCACATAGTGGTGAACAAATGTAGTCTTCACCTAAGTGTAGCTTGTCCTTGATAAATTTCTCCAACGCATTAAGCACAAGCATTCTTGGCCCATCTCTCAGGCACATGAACATGTTTTTCCCCCCTCTCTTATTCCATAAGCAAGCTTCTCTTGTAGACCACCACAAACAGGGACAAACTCTAAGCCAGCCTTGTGCTGGGAGTCCCTCTCTAGACCTTGGTTGAAGCAAACTATTGTCTGCCAGTACAATCTCTTTGGGTCCCTAAAGTTTGTTTTTTTAATTTTGTGTTTTTTTTTTAAAGTGGACTTTGTGTTTTAGAGCAATTATAGGTTTCCAAAAAAAAAAAAAAAAAAAAAAGGTACCAAAATTACAGAGTTCACAAATATCTCACTCCATGCTTCTTTTACATCCTGCATTGGATGTGGTACATTTGCTACAACTGATGAACCAATATTGCCACATTGTTAGTAACAAAAATCCATAGCTTATATTAAGGTTCACAATTTTTTTTCCAGGTTCCGGGGATTGAACGTAGGGCCTTGTGCTTGGTAGGCAAGTGCTCTATCGCTGAGCCATATTGTCAGCCTTCAGGGTTCCCTCTGTGTATTGTCTAGTTCTATGGGCTTTGGCAAATGTGTAACATCTTGTACCCACCATTACGTTCCTCCTATTCATTCCTGCCGCTACCCGCTCCTGAACCTGTGGCAACCACGAATCTGTTAACTGTTCCTATAGTTTTGCTGTAGAGGGTTTTTAGGTTATAAAAACTGACAACCTTTGAAATAATTTGCCTAGATTATCACATTACCAAGTTTAAAAATGCATCTATTTTCTATGTTCAGATTGTATTTCCGAATTTTACAAAGAAAGGAAGAATATCTATATCACATAATTTAGTGCATAAATAGAAAATTATTCATTTGTTTATTCATTCACTTAGTCATTTGACAACACATGTCTAGTTATACTTTCTTTTGTGCCAGGCATTATAATATACTAAAGTCAGACAAGATAATTCCCTCTGGAGGTGATAGGATCCAATGAAATTAGTAAGTTCCTAATATTAAAAAGAATGATCCCTGTTTGGGAGGCTGAGGCAGGAAGATTGTGAGTTCAAGGGTAATCCAGGTTACAGAGTGAGACCCTGTCTCCAACCCCCCAAAAAGATCCCTGACATTTATTGAGCACTTACTATGTGCTGCATGATGATGTTATTAACTTTTAGATACATTATCATATGTAATGCTCACCAAAAAAAAAAAAAAAAGACACACACACACACACACACACACACACACACACACACACACACACACCCTGGGAAGGAGGCACTGTGATCATTCCTAATTCAGCCCTAAGGAAATTGACTTGTCAAAAGTCTCCCAGGTAATAACAGTGGAGCTGTAACCTAACCCTATGTTCCTTCCAGCTCGAAAGCATTCCCAATTCACTACCTACTTCATGCTACTTGAAAACATAGAAGTCCTGGGTTCAAATCCCTTCACTGGCTATTTGACCTTGGATAAACAATTTACTGTGCCAGAGCTACAGTCTGGCCACCCATTTTTCCAGAGTGCTTTTTCTCTCACTTCTACATGGAAAAATATTACCCTTCTTTCAAAGTCTAGCTCAAAGTCTACCTTAGACTCTCCATCTCCCTTTGGCCTCTCCCTTCCCCTACCTTCATCCCAACACTGGCTGCCACTGCCCCACCCTCTGTCCCCACTGCTGGGCTTATTTATCCTGTATACAGTCCATGGCCTGTATGCAGACTGGGAATCTGCATGTTCACGTATCTCTCACTTTACGTTAGCATCTCTCAGCATTTCTCATTCAATTTCTGCCATATTCACACATATTATTTTCTTAATCTCTCTGATTCAGCTCATGTTTTGTTTGCACAGCCCTAAAAAGTAATATTCTAACAATTGTGAATATGAAGGACTAGTTATGTATATATATTTTTCTAATACACATTAAAAGAAATACTTAATAATTAAAATTAAAAATCTATTACTGGCTCCCTAATGTCCTCTCCGGCTGGGATTTAGCTCAGTGGGTAGAGCGCTGCGCTGCAGTCTCTGAGGTCCCGAGTTCAATTCCCAGCACCGGAAAAATGGGAGAAGGGCCTGGCAATCCACTCCCAAGGCAATCCTGAAACAGCCATTGAAAACCCTATGAGGGTCGCTATGAGTCGGATACCGACTCGACTCGACGGCACCTAACAACAACAACAACAACAACAACAACAATAATGTCCTCTCACTAGCACCAATGGAGTGTCCACCATGCTTAGGGAGTGCTGACTTTTGCCCGGCACCTTCCTGAAGGCAGGGACCTCATCATCTCATTCATTGTGCACCTCCAGATCTAGCCTAGCCCCTAGCACCTGGGAAATGTTCACTGAGTGTTTGTGGAGTAAATGAAACAGTAGGGAGTGAGTGTGGAGTTTGGGAGGGAGGTCTGTAGATCTTTGGCAAAGCTTTCCTGATGTTTATGGAACTGGTGGATGTGGCTAGAGACCGGCAGGGAGTTTCAGGTTTAAGTGTCAAGGGCAGTGCAGGACCATGGTGCAGTAGTCATCTGGGTGAGTCTGTCCTCAGGGAGGAGTGGCAAGTGTGGGAAGAGTGTGAAGGCAACTGGTGCCCTTGTGTGGACCAGAAAAAACCCAGGCAGCTGCCCGCATGGCATGAATTTGTGGGGCCCTGGAAGGCCATCTGTCCTCCCCTAATGAGGGAGCCATTCCTTAATGGGAAGCATTATTTCTACCTTTTAAAGTGCAAGTGTCCCTGCCCTTCCATATTTAATGCAACACTCTTCACAGGGGTGCTTTGCAAGGGTATGGAATCATACCCTTCGCAAGAGTATGGAATCAACTCAGATGTCCATCAACAGAAGATTGGATTTAAAAATTGTGGTACATATACACAATGGAATATTATCCAGCAGTACAGAAGAATGAAATTGTGCCATTTGCAGCAAAATGGATGGAACTGGAGAGTATCATTTTAAGAGAAATAACCCAGACTCAAAAAGAAATACTCATATGCTGGAGCTAAATCTACCTTTTGCCTGCGGCCGTACCACTGTGGCCTCTGATCCTGTTGGGTATCAGAAGCTAAGCAGGGTCGGGCCTGGTTAGTACTTGAATGGGAAACCGCCTGGGAATGCCAGGTGCTATAGGTTTGGGAGAAGGACCTGGCAACCCACTCGTACACACACCAGGAGAAACAGTATTGTTAATGCTTCTCTGCTATTCAGAGGGTTTTTAGTGGCTGATTGATTTTTGGGAGTGGGCACCTAATAACAACAACATGCATGGATATAGCCACCTAACAACATGGATATAGAAATGTACAATCATACTTATCTAGCAATGGAAAATACAAGTGGACCCGATATGAAGGGAAAGGAGAACCAAGAGGGATAAAGAAGGAGAGAAAAAATGCAAAATGCAACATACAAGATGCAACTCTAAGAACATATGAAAAAAGCAAAAAAGGAAGAAAAAGGAAAGAAAAAAATCAATCAGAGTATAATCCATGCTTGCTTAAGACTATCATTAAAATTAAAATTCATGTTAATTAAAATTCTTTTTTCTTTTTTTTCATTTATTCTGTTCTGTAAAATGTTTAAGGAGATAGAAGTATAATCAAAACTGATTTAGTAGTTGCATAATGGATATATCAAGTGACTTATTACTGTGTACCCCATTAACATGTAAATAAAATACTACTAATAAAAAAGTGCAAATGTCTCTAATTCTTTTAACATGAACTGATCCTTATTTGTCCCAAGATAAGGACCTTTTGTGGGTAGGTTGGAGGGAATCTTTCCAAACAAAAACCCACATTCCTTCTCAGTTTCCTTAGGGCTGGAAAATAGGGAAAAGGGAAAAGAACATTTATCGAGTGCTAGGAACTATGCCAGGCATGGTGGCTGGGTTTTTATGCCTTATTTAATCTCATGCTTTCAGCAACCTAACTTCACCTTGGAGGTGAGAAGGCCTCGGTTCAGGAAGGTTACTTGATGGGTCTGAGGTCACTCCAGCCCCCAGCTAGTGGGGCTAGAATTTGAACATAGGCTCCTGTTTGTTGTACTATACGTTCCACCCAGTCCTTTCTAACCTATGTAAGTGGAAAGTTGTACCTGATAGGTCTACACTTGCAGAAAATCCCAACTGACTTTTATTGAGTCCCAAGAACCTCCAATTATAGATAGGTTGGTAGCAGGAGATAAACTACTTAACCCACTGCCAGGCACAGAAGGAAAAAAATGGTTTGACGATTAATAACCTCAGCTGTGGTATCAATGTTGTAAGAATGGGTTTTTGTCAGGCTTACAAGCTGAGGTAATTGTGGGGAAATCCTGGGCTTAGAGGATGTCATTAAGTATCATTTTCTTAGCTTTAAGTTAAGTAGCCCATTTTAAGGACTGTGACTATTACTCTGAATGAAATGGGCATGGCTGGAAGGATGGAGCAGAATCACGGAGGGACCTGATTTATGTTCCCGCTTGGCTTCTGGGCTGAGATGAGGAGGAAGGTAGGCTCAGGAGGGCCTAGGAAGTGCTGCTTACTTCAACATAAGCAAGCATGTTGGCAGCTCAGGGCAGCACAGCATTAATGCAGGGGGTGAGAACTGGTCAGGTTCTGTTGTGTTTTGAAGGTAAAGCCAAATGGATTTCCTGATGCTTTTGACATGGCCATATGACAGATGCCAAGAATGGCTCCCAGGGTAATGGCCAGAAAATGAAATTGCCATCAACCAACTTCCTACTTTCAAGAAATATGCATTGAGGGGCACACACCTATAATTCGTGCAAGTCGGGAGGCAGAGGCAGGAGGATCACAAGTTCGAGGCCCGAGGCAGCCTGTGCCTTTGCAAGACTCTGACCCAAGAAAAAATAAAAAGTACTCAGTGGTAGAGCACTTGCCTAGCATGTCTGAGACCCTGGGCTCAACCACCAAAACTGGGGGGCAAAAAAGGAGAAGAAAAAAGAAGGACACATTGAGGGAGGGGTAGAGCCATTTCTTCCCTAAGGACCCAGAGATCCAAGGAGGCACTTGGAATAATCAGTGCCTGATAAGAACCATTGTTGACCGCTGGCCGTTGAGCCCTCAACCAAAGCAGAGGTGTTTACCCATAGAGCAGAAATTCTGAAGATGGTGAGTTTGGGAGGAAAAACTAAACCACCGTAAAGCCTCCTTGTTTTGAGCCTTGGGGACACTACCTTTCCTCCCTGGGTTGATTAGTCCTGCCCTGGGGCAAGTCCCCACCCTCATCCCTAGTGTGCAGTGACTACCTGGGCTGGATCCTTATAAATGTATGTTTCGGAAATATTTTCTCTATAACAATCTTATGTGGAACATTTCTCTGGTCCAGGCACTTGGGAAGCAGTGTGTGTTTCCTGAGGGTTGCAGGCATTTTCTTTCCTATTTCCTGTCTGCTTCCCTCTAGATGAATCTAGTGAACATATTCAGGTTCACACAGAGGAAGGTTTCTGAGAAAAGGGCAGGCAGCCTGCAAACTCCAGCTGGTGAACTGTTTGCGGTAACTCTATTTTTAATATACATTGCTGACCCTAATGATGGTCTATTGAGATGAGGGCAAGAAATGTCTGATCAAGTGGAGATTAATTTTTTACTGTGTCGCCCAGAATGCATGAAAATGCACTCCATTTTCTATTTAGACTCCCAGGATGCTTTGATTGATTGACTAGTTTACAAATGAAGGTGATAAAATTAGGTTGAAGACCACATACATTTCTTAAAATGAGGCTGGCTGGTCGTGGAGACAATGAGGTTTGGACAGATTGTATTGCTGGTTTAGGCAATCTTCTGAGCATGTCAAGATTTATAGACCTGTACTGTAATGTTACAATTGCAGCTCACTGATATAGGTTTCTTTTCAAATTCTTTCCCATTTTATTTGAAAAAGGCCATTAGAGAGTTATAGACTATTGAAAAAGCTTTTTCTTTGCTAACCCTTAATAAACTCTTCCAAACAAGGACTACTGCATTTTTATATTAAATTTGGACCAAAATCTATACAACATGCTATCCCAGGTTGGATAATTTGATTATTATTATTATCTGAATGGAGTTATGGTTCATATTGGTTTGTAGTAATATACATAGTAAATAAAATGTAAGTTGAGATTTGTATGAGATCAGAGGATACTAGTTTTCTTTTTTGCTGTTGTTTGTTTTGTGACCCTTTTTGGGAGAATTTTAGCCAATTTTCCCTGAGATGAGAAATTAAAAAGAAAAAGAAGAGGTCCCAGTGGTGAAATTAATGCTGTGCTGTAGTAAAAACAAATTGCTATTAATATTTACTTGTTATTATCATCATAGAATAAAGCTACAAATGTCTTAGGAGTTACCCAACTAATAAGATTTACCAAAGGGACCATAAAAGCATGAGAAAATACTCAGCAGAATTAGAAACAATGATTCCATTGTAAGTTACAATGTGAGAAATAATAAATGAGATTCTGAAGTTATTTATGAATTAGTCAATTCTGTTTCATGCATTTTTGCCATCAAAATAACTTATGAAATCATTTTCCAGGCCCATAGCATTTTATGAGAGTTTTGTACTTGGTTAAAATTTTCTTTTAGGGCTTTCTGCAGCTACTCTGAATTCTTTGGTGATGGCCAGATTTTGACCTAAGCTTCCCAACTCTGAAAGCAACCCACTCTCAGTCCAGAATCTTCCTGTTGGGGCAACAGGCTGGAGTTGCATAGTATCTGGGAAGGTTCTCATGATTTTATGAGTTTACCAGGAGGAACTCAAAGAGGGTTAAGAGTATCAAACATGATGATGTGCATGAAGGACTTGGCCTAGTGCCTGACACTCAGTAAGTGCTCAGGAGGTCATGACAATTATTGTTATTACTGATGTTATTTTCCCTATGCCTCTTGTTTCCAAGGGATAGGATTAGCATTGCCTGAGTTCAAACATACAGCCCAGACTGTGGCTGCCATGCTGTGTGACCTTGAGCAACTCTTATGATCTCTGCTCCTGTGTCCCCAGCCTGCCTGTCTACTCCCAGGGGCCTTTTTCTTGAGGGTAAAGGAGAAGTAACAGAGATGAAAGCTCTTTGAGACAGATCAAGTGCTGTAGGAGCATTAGTAATTATTTTAAATCATTTCCAGGTACCTGCTCTCAGGTCTTTGGAAAGTGGACCAATGTGAACAGTCAGTAAGCAAGGGACCTTCTGTAACTGCAGGGCAGTTTACAAGAGGGCTGCCAGTGTGAGCGAAAGGATTTAAGGGGACTTGGGGTCAAATGGTTTGAAGAACCCAGCAGAACACGAACTGCCGCCACTGATTTAGTCTGGAAGTGGATGAACTTTGAAATGCAGAACATCATTTCTGCAGAAGGTCGTCATATTTCTTGATGATTTACACGGAGAAGTCTGGGACTGTGCTGGGTTCATTTCAGATCCTCCAGTGCCAAGAGAAAATGTGCTGATGGAAGGGATAGTGCCTGGGTGGCTTGTAGAGATGCTGAGTGCCAGAAGAAATGGCAGAGGCATGTTGAGCCACTCTCGGTGAAGGTGCCTGTGGCATCTCAAGCCTTCTCAGTTTCTTTCTGGAAGGCTTTGCAGTTTGGAATTTTGTAGAGAAGAGACTCAACTTTTACGTCTCTGCAGTAAGCCCCTGCAGAAATCCTGCTCCAGACTGCAGCTGGGACACATGTCACTTCACTTCGGAAGAAGCCCTGAACTCCTCTGACTCTGAAGGCCACATATGCAGCTTGTTCATGCTCAAGAAATGGTCTGCAGGCTAAGGAAAGGGTCAAAAGCTGCCTCTGTGTTGCTGCTTTTCTAGTATAAGCACACAGTTATGTGGTAAGTGTTCAAAGGCCACACCAATTTTTTCAATACCATTTTATTTAATTATATAGGTCATCCATGTGTAAGAATATCCAGGCATCATTTGGCATTTGGGGCAGGAGGCATTGATTCCGGGGCACCCTGAGATAACAAAATCAACAGATGCTCAAGTCCCTACTATAAAACGACATAGTATCTGCATATAACCCAGCGCATCTTCCTCTACACTTCAGATCATTTCTAGATTACTTACAGTCCCCGATACCCATTGTTCAGGGAATAATGACAAGGAAAAGAGATTGTGAATACTCAGTAAAGACATAATATTTTTCCCAAATATTTTCAAGTCTGAAGTTGGTTGAATTCACAGATGCTGAGCTTACTTTTTCTTTTCTTTTCTTTTCTTTTCTTTTCTTTTCTTTTCTTTTCTTTTTTAAACCATGGGTCTTAATGAGAGTATTTTCTTCTGAATAGAAAGGTGAAGGCTGTATAGGTTTCCATTTTCATGAGCTGACGCCTAACAGAAAGAAGGTTGCCATTGCCCCTGCTGTGTAGACAAAGTAGAATCCCTCTGGCAGAAGACGGATAGCTCGGGAAAATCATATGGGATGGAGGGGACAAAGTCCAGGCCTCAGTGGCAGCAAAGCTGATGGCTCAAGGGCTCTGGAAATGTGGGCAGGAGTAGAAGCAAGAGTTATCATCAGCCAGGGTTCCTCCCCCAACTGTTCTGGCCAGTGGGGTTCATCGAGGGCAGTGTCTGCCCTGATCCCCATGTTGGAGGGATACACCTGTTTCCTTCCCATCTAACACCCTCTCTAACCCCCCTGCAGGACACAGTGACGACATCAGTTGCAGTGACAAGAGATAGTGCATTCTACTCTAGTATGATGTCATTAGCTTATTATAATCTTTCTAAATGTTTGCCAGAAAGATATGAAATCTTAGCAACAGAGGTACTTAAAGGTTTGGATAAGTTTGAAACACAGCGATTTTTCAATCTTATAAGCTAACCAATCCAGGGGCTTGTTAGTCTACAAGTGTCTGCCATCTTTCTCAGGGTGTCAGAGAAAATCGAGTGACAGATCACTTTTCGATGTCACTGCCTGAGACCGGTGACAATCAGTGAAATGATTGTGTCTGCCTCTACACATATCTGTAATTGATTGCCTAAACCCTACGACTCTCTTTCCCAGTTGATATGATGGAACATTGGAGTGAAATCACTCTCGATGAGGAGGAGCCAGGTCCATTTGTTATTTACTTCCCTGCCTGCTTCCTTCTCCCCATCCAGTGCCAATTGTCCCACAAGAGCACATTATGGTAATCAGCCAGAATGTATGTATAGGAATCAATCAAGGTGAGAGCCGTCGCAAGAGTTATGACATTACAAAGTCTGTTTGTAACTTTTGATTTATGGAAGATTTTCCATTTTATAAATTGGGAGTGAGGCATGTTGGGATGGCTTAACCCTTGGATTCCGCAGGAAAATGCATCAGGCATGAGAGCTACTAGTTAGTAGGTATTTTAATTGTCTAGTGCCCAGAGATAACTGGAATTCGAGGTTTGACTTCTGACCTTAGGAATATTATTCCACTCTCTGAACACATTCCCTGTCCTTCTTACAAAACAAAATTGGCTTCTTTTCTGGGGAGTAAAGACATCATAAATTTCCTGTTAGGACTGATAACCACACACAAAGCTTTCTTCCACCAGAAGCCTGAGAAGCAACTATGCCATCACAGTATTTCTGGAGAGCTTCCCTGCTGTGGTTGTCACTGTCAGAAAAAGGACTTCACAGATGCCAACTCTCAGGCCCACAAGACACTGTGCAGGATTGTCTCATGCCCCTCTCATTCTTTACAGAATTGCTGGAAACTAGGGCAAAGTCAGCTTTCAACCACTTTTCCAAAGTGAAAGAGCAGTAAGTAGTATCTTGTTATTAATAGTTACACTGCTTTAGGCTCAGCAGCTACCATAATCCAAGCTTTAAAGGAAGTAGGAAATGGGGTACTATTATCAGCTGATCATATTAAAATTTAGACTTTTTATGTTCTTCGGGCATTGTAACCATTTCACAAGTATGTAGGGCTGGTATTGATGGCTCCATTTTGCATATGTGAAAACAGCCAAAAATATAAAATTCCTTTCCAAGAACATACCACTGGTTATTGATAGCACAGGATTGGAGGCTGGGCCCCTGACTCCTGCTCCAGTACTTTTCATTGAACTGAATTTAATTTGTATTTGGGGCCCCCATCCTATGTGGAGTGTACCTGTGCTAGTGCTAGGTGTACTTCTGTCTCTCCTCACTTTCTGAAAGTCAACCAACCCAGACTCACCAAAGGCCACCAGTGACGGGTTTGCCCTTCTGTCATCCTGGCTAGTCACACACAATCCTGCTTCACAGAACCATCTGTCACTGCCCTGCACTGTGCTGAGCATGCCCAGCAGGCTGGGTACTGAAGGGGAGATATGGTTCCCCCTGGTGGAGAATGAGCTCAGGGAAGAAAAATATCTGCCCTCTTCCAAGGTCACTGGATATGCTTTTTGCTTGGCAATCTGACCACATTATCTTATGTTGAACTAAAGTTCTGTTTCTTTTTTTATTAGCACGGTGGACCTATTCTGCTTAAGTTCTTTTTTTTTCTTTCCTAATGTGAATCTTAAAGCTAATAAGAATGCAGATCCCAGCAGACCTCCTCTCTCTCTTATAATCCATTAGGAACGTGAGATCGCTGTCTCTGGAAAACTTAAAAAACCATTTAAAAACAAAAAGATGAATAAATGAAAATGTTATGAACCTGGAAATGTTAATTAAGCCATTCTCAAAGAACAGGCTTTCCAGCCCAGATTAAAACATCCCATCGCTTTAAAATAGTTAACATCTTTCTCCTTGAAATAAGTCCAAATTAAGGACAAAATCATTATAAAAAGAAATAATAAAGGGACGAGAAAATGGAGCTAAGAATTTGGCTATCAACTGACATCCTCAAGTTAGAGCAAACCACGAAGGCCAAAGCCATAAAGTGAAGTCTATTTCCAGACATCCTGCCGTTATTGCCGAGCAAGTGTCTGGGTACCTTGACACAGATTCATAGAAGGTAGCAGCTCACAGATCATCCTGTTGAATCCTTCACTTTTTAGATTAGGGAACTGAGACCCAGAGAGGGTAAGTCATTTTCTGGAAGTCATTTAAGAGAGCTGACAATAGAACCAAAACCCCTGGACTCCCAATCCAGTGCTCTTTCCACTGTATACACAGCAGAGGAAAGTCATTTCAAAATAAGAGTACCAACAATGATAATTATTTTAAGGCCCTGTATCTATACCATCTAATCAGAGACATGTCTCCAACATTGGAACAGAGCAGGGCTTTGCATGTCAGGATATTATTCAGCTAACAATCTTATCTCTTAGAAACAAGGACACAAGCTGTAGTACAGAGGAAAAAGGACTGAGTTGCCAGTGTAACTGTAACAAAGCCCATGCACTAAATGTCATTCACTCAGCCCCATGGAAGGTGTCTTCAGGCCCTTCTCTGTATTATTTATTCCATTTGACATATAATTCCAAGCAGATTTGAAGCAGAAAGTTAGTTGGTAGCAGCCTGACAGCAAGAAGAGGCAGCTGTCATTTCTTCCTGATGGCCATTAGAATTGACAACAGGTAACCTAGCTGAGGGAGCAGACAGAAAAATTGTAAAACTAGAAATCGGAATCAAAAGTACAGTCATATAGGCCCATTTTGTTTAAGGGTGAGAAGGTTTACAAAAGTATCTTCTGAGGGCACCATTGTCCTGCCTCAAAGTGCAATAATCACAAATGGTAGATTTGTTTTGAAAAGCACCTACCACGTGTGAGAGATGGTGTTGGGTATTTTCACAAATTATTTCTGAACTTTGCAACCCTGTGAGGGAGGTAATATAATTCCTGTTTTATAGATAAGGAAACTGAAGTTCCAAGAAAGTCAAACAGCATGCCCAGGGTCACAAGGCCTATAAAAGGCAGAGTGAATTTTGAGCATGGGAGGTTAGACTCCAAAATCTGTATTCTTTCTTTTATGCCTTATGACTCAAATTCATCCTCAAGACCTGGAGTAAGAAAGCAAACGACAGATCATGCACTATTTTCTCAATGAAAGAAAATAAGGAGAGTGAAATACATTTTAGAGTATGCCAGCTGCACATGTTGATTACATGGAATATAGAAGAGATAAGGCACAATAGTCCCTCAAATTAATTGACCTGATTGATAAATGAGATTTTATTGATAATACACGACATAAGCCCCCTTTGAGTTATAATACTTAAAACTAATAATTGCTTTATGAAAATTGTTCTAAAATGTATTATATATGTTCTTATTGTAGGAAAGCATGGAAATCTCACACAAGAGCTCAGCCCTCCAGGGGCATACAGGCTGGTTTAGGACACAGATTGGCAAACAATTAAGTTGTAAGACAATATAAACTAACCCTTGAGGGAAAGAAGAGGTGGGATTAACTTTGCCTGACAGGTAAAATAAGTAAAAACAAATCCTAATTTTAATATAGTTTCTGGTAATAGTATATTAAAGATACTCAGTTTTTATTTTCTGTTAATGGAAACCAAGCATATGTCAAAAGTCACCACAGAACACGAACAATGTTTAATGATATGCATGTGTGCAAATGTCATAATGAAACCCATTAATTTGTCACTAACTAAAATTTTTGAAAGAAATTAAAAAGAAAACAAGAAATTGATGAAGGTGGCATCTTAATCTTGGACTTCCTAGCCTCTAGAATTATAGGAATAGGTTTCTGTTGCTTAAGCCACCCCTACCAGTCACCACAAAATAGTAATCACCGTAAGTGAGCAACTCCTAAAATGGTTCAGTGTGAGCTTGTATGGTCATTTAATAATTCATTCTTTGGCTTCCTGAAAGGAGATGGAATGTGGGCTCTCTTCATATAGAGTAGATAACAAGCTGACATTCTAGGCTTAATCTGGGGAGGCGTGATATTTTTCTGTCACATATGTATGTTTTTCTGGATGTTTATAACAACCTTCTGAGTAAAAATATCACTCCTCTTCCACTGAGGTGTAAAAATGAGAACCAGAGAGGTTAAGTAACTTCCCAAGGTAATACAGCTGGCCAGTATCCACATACGAACTAGAGTAAATGTCCCTTAACTATGGTTCAGTCTCTTTCTATGATAGCACTCTTTCTCTTATATAAGTTATTCTGGTTCAATTCCTATTTATTCTTTGTTGCACCTCCTAGAGTAGGATGCCATTTCTGTACTTGGCCTCGTACAACATGCTATATGCCAAGGGTTAAGTGAATACACTATTGTTCAGTTTCATTCTACCCTTCTTTCATGCAGCCCTTTCCATTTGTCCATTCAATTAAATGTTTTTGACCATCTACCACATGTGAGATACTAGATCGTCTAGAGACACTGATGCACCTGCCCTCACAGCAATAAACAAACAAATTAAGCAAAACAAAACAAAACAAAACAAAAAAAGGATTTTCTATTCCAGGAGAAACAATGGACACATATACAGCTAAATGTGTATAAAAAGCAGGCTGTGGTAAATGTCATTTATAACAGAGACAGAGACAAAATTGCAAAATTCCAAGGAAGTATAAAGGAGAGATTGATTCTGTTTGGGGAGACAGAAGATGATGTGGGAGTATCTTGAAACACTTCCTGGAGGAACTGGACACTTCAGTTAGATCTTCACAAGTGAGCACTTTAGTTTGTACTATTCTGTATTAGTCAGCTCTTGCCATGATAATGTAGATAACAAATAAGCCCAAAATTTCAGTGGTTTCTAAGAGCAAATGTTCAGTTTTTGCTTATGGAGCTGCATCAAACTACAGGCTAGGTTCAGGCTAGCTCCACATGTTTCTCCTTTTGGGGCCTGGGCTGAAAGAGGAGCAGTTGCATGTTGAAGGTGTACTCTCCCAGTGGTGCAGGGTGGGAGCACAAGAGAGGATGCCTATTTCTAAATATGAGGAACATGTCATGTCTCTCTCTTAAAGCCTTTTCTTAGAACTGGAACACTGTCATTTCTGCCCACAATCCATTGTTCCAGCTAAGTCACATATGGTAAGCCCAAAGTCAATGGGGTAGGAAATATACCAGTACTTTAGTCCCAGGGAAGCTGGGAAAGGAACCGTCATGACCAAATTGTGCAACCCACCACATGTCCTCACTGTTCCTTGGGCTCTACTTACTTATTATGCATATGTGGTCCTGGAAAGGAGCAAATAAAGCCTTCTTTCTCTTGGGGTTGTCCATTCCCAGTGGAATGCTGGCTGTGTTGACAGAAGGGTGAAGGAGGTAATAAAGGGCTGTGACATTTTGTTACACCGCAATTACCTTTCACATGCACAAATGCAGCTCTAGCAGAGATGCGTCCACCAACCTCTTCCACTGAAAGCTCTCCAGCACCTAGCACAACATCCGGTACCCAGAGTGAACCCAAGTAACATTTGTTAAGTGAATGAACTGATGAAAGAATGAGTCCCATGTCTATTGCTTTATCAGCCGATCCTAGACTGTGGCTGTTTTATTGATAGCTGATATGTGGAAGGCTTCCTTCAGTCAGTAAATAGTGCTCATGTACCACATGTAGCTGCTGACTCTGATGTTGCAGAAGAATGTGTCATGACTCATCTGTTTTGGTAAAGCATATCTCATATATATTTGAGTGAGTTTAATTTTCTTTTCTGGTTCCTTTTTTACTTTCTAAACTTTCTATAATAAATACACATTTGTTTTGCAATAAGATGTAGTTATTTTAAACATAAGATAAAGATTCGATATCCCATATGAACAACGTACTCTAATTTTAGCAGCAGTCTGGAAAAGCACCATTCTTTGGGAGATAACATTTGTACTTCTGCTTCCTATGCCAAGATATTCTAAAAAGTGGATCCAAGAATAGTAGTCAGTAAACTGAGCTTCCAACCTGGGTCTGTGTTCACAGAGGGACATAAAAATTATTGCCCAAGCCAAAGTCCTTTAGCTTTCTTTTTTTTTTTTTTTTTGGTTGGTTTTTAACATTTAACAATCAGATGTTTGCTAGCTTCCTGGTACAACTTGGGAGTCAGGAGGCTTGGGCTAGGATCTCCCAGCAAACTATTGAATTACATTCGATAACTCACCCAACTGTTTGAAAACTACATTTTCTCAAAGGCAAAGTGAAGTTGACTCTGCCAAGCATTAGTTTAGGAATGTGCCAGTAGGTTCTGGGGTAATAACAATGCTGTTCTCATAAAGTAAAAAGTACTAGAGAAAGCTATAGTTTTTACTCCTAAGCAGACAGGATTCTTCTAACTAAAACAGTATGCTGGTACTGAGGCTTAGTGTCATCTACTCTTCACTGGTTAAATGCTGCATGAGTTGGGATAATGCAGGTTACTGTAATGAGTAGATCCCAAATATGTAATTGTGCTAACAGAATATAAATTTACTTTTTATTCATGACATAGTTCTAGTATTGCTGATCAGCCGGCAGCTCTCTTCCACGTGATAATTCAGGGACGCAGACTTCTGCCAGTTTGTGGTTTCTCTATCCTCTAGGGCATTGCTGTTATCAGAATCCCACTGGTAGAATAGAAGGGGCAAGGATGGAGAGCCATACCCATTTTTTCACACACTGGGTCCAGAAACAGCATGTGTTGCTTCTCACATCCCAGTGGCTAACCCTCAGTCAGGTGGCTGTTCCTAAGTGCACCTGAGACTGGGAAATGCAGTGTACTTCTATAGGCAGGAAGTTGTTGTTGTTGTTAGGTGCCGTCGAGTTGGTATCCGACTCATAGTGACCCTCATAGGGTTTTCAATGGCTGACTGTTTCGGGATTGCCTTGGGAGTGGATTGCCAGGTGCTTCTCCCATTTTTACGGTGCTGGGAATTGAACTCAGGACCTCAGAGACTGCAGCACAGCGCTCTACCAACTGAGCTAAATCCCAGGCAATGGGCAGGAAGTAGAGGAAAGAAATTTGGGGTAAACAGCCTGTTGTCTTTACCTCAGATACCTACTAGATGCCAGGCCCAGTGCTAGGCAATAAGATGAATAAGACACTTTTGGTGCCCTTATGAGATTAGATTGTTGTTGTTGTTACGTGCCATCAAGACGGTGTCTCATAGCCACCCTATGTACAACAGGCAAAAGAGTATTGTCTCTGCTATTCATAGGGTCATAGAGTCTCTGCTATTCATCGGGTTTTCAATGGCTGATTTTTTTTTTGGGAGTGGGTTGCCAGGTCCTTCTCCAGGCAGTCTCCCATCCAAGTACTAAGCAGGCTCAACTTTGCTTAGCTTCTGAGATCTGATGGGATCAGCCACCACAGTGGTACGGCTGCTGGTATTGGGATTAGATTCCACTATTTTAATAGATAACTATTGCTTAGCGTGGAGCATGCTATCACATTGCAATGATGGCAAGCCAGTGACAATATCATATGTGCATAGGGAGAGTAACTAACTCTGCCTGTGGAGGAAGGCCCATGGATGGCTTTCATTATGTCAGTTCCATTAATGTTTATTGAGGCACTACTAAAAGTCAGGCACCTATTAATGTGCAGTTTGTTGGATACAGATAACAAGTGATAATCCTAGCCCTTAGGAGCAATGAACATTGTTATGGTTTGGATATGAACTGTCCCCCTCGAAGTCCTCTGTGTTGAAGGTAAGGTCCCCAGCCGGAGGCACTAATCATGAAGAAGTGATTGGATCACAAAGGCTCTGAACTAATCAATGGATTAATCCACTGATGGATTCATAATTTGGTAGTATTATTAGGAGGTGACGGAAACTTTTGGAAGTGGGGCTTTATTGGAAGAAGCGGGTCACTGGGGGTGTGTTCTTGGGGACTATATCTTGTCCTAGGCCCCTCTCCATTTCTCTCTCCCTCTCTCTTTCTCTCTCCCTTTCTTTTTCTCTCTTCCTCTCTCTCTCTCATTCTTGCTCACCATGAGGTAAGGAGATTTGGTCCACTATGCTCTTCTGCCATGGTGAGCTGGCTCATCATAGGCTCATTCCAGAAACAATGCAACCAGGAACCACGGACCTCACACATTAGCCAAAATAAATCCTTCCTCCCTTAAGTTGTTTCTCTCAAGTATTTTGTCACAGCAATGAAATGTGCAAATAGATAAATTCAAATGCATATCTACCCATATAACTGGGGAATTGAAGAATTATAGTGTCCATGCTTGGCACACTAAATGCTCTGGATTTTGAGTAAGGCATGCCTGGCTTTGAATTCCAGCTTTAAAACTGTCAAAGTTACTTTGACTTTGGGCAAACTTTCTAATCTTTCTAAAACTTTGTTCCTCATTTAAGGCTTCTGATATGGCAGCAGGTAGTCTCAGGAGTCAATTGCCTGGGACCAACCAATGCCTGGATCTTCAAACACACTAACTTTGTGATGTTGGGAAATTTATTGAACCATTCTGGGCTTTAATTTCTTCATCTTAAATATGGGGTTTTTAATAGTACCAGACTTAGATGGTTGGTAGGAATGTGTGAATTCAGAGAACAAAATTTCTCTGAATTGTGCTGGTACCTAAAAATTGCTCAGTAAGCATTAGGTCTTGTCATTACCCACCCTACAGTTTGCTATGCACATTAAATGAGATAATACTAATGCTTATTGAACAATAAATATTCAACTAATGGTAACAATTATCATTAAGTGACAAACTGGAAATACGATAAACACAATACTGTAAAAAGAAACTGGTGATAAACTAGATGGAATGGAATGAAGCAAAAATTCCTGAACTGTACAAATTTATTCTTCATCTATCCCAAGACAGATGAAGCAACAAAGGATTTGGCCCTTAGAAGGACAATGCTTCTAGTTTCAGGTAGAAAGCTATTCATTTCTTTATTTGCTTTCTCTATCTCTTCCATTGGTGAGGGCTTTGAGAATATGCCATAAAATTCAGGTAAAGGAATGAAGGCATAAATGGTTTGCTCCAAGAATGCAGTGGAAAGTCTCCCTTAACACAGCATTCATTGGTAAGAGCTTCCAGAACCTTCCAAAATTCTGTCTCCTTTTATAGCATCCCTCAAGTCCAAGGTAATGAAATAAAGGCATGGTAATAGGTAAACACAATTACAGCACCCAGATAGCTCCTTGGCAGGCAGGGGGTGTTTGAGAGCATTGACTAGGGTCTCGTTTTCCATAATCGAGCCCAGCCCTGCTGCGATCACTATAGTATTATGACCTGTGGGGCAAAGATGGTATCATATGTGATATTTCATTTTTGGGTAGCTGGGGTAGTAAAGAACCAGTTGCTGTCAAGTGAATTAATCTCCCTAGCTATTCAAAAATGAAACTTCATGTACAGCAATTTGTTCTTCATTGCTCCCCCCACCCCACTGTAGTCTTTGCAAATTACTCTTCCTACAAAAAAATGGAGAGAAAGGAAAAGAAAACTCAATAAAAATATTTTAACCTTTGCTAAATGTTGATATATATTCTGATTGTCAATAATAATGGCAAATTTGTCCCACAGATTCACAGCTTAGAGTTCATATTGTGGTTCCATTAGCCTCATACCAACTGATTATGAATCTTTAAAAATGGAATAAATATGCAAAGAGTTGGTACAGCATAGATTCAAAAGCCAATTTCATACAGTTTAAATTATCAATCAGCATTTATGCAAACTCCAAGGAGTACCCTAATCAATCTCACTCAGTAGAATTACTCACACAATTATTGTGCATTTAATAAACACAAGTTAATGATTAAAAATACATTATTGAAAATGAAAGACTCTGGCATAGGTAGGTATAGACATATAACACAGTTGTTAATCCTCCTTAAATTTGTTTTTAATAACACTGATGTTTTGGTTGCATATAGTAACTATTTCATTAAATCTAAATTAAATGCATGGGTAAGCATATTTGAAACATGTAAATGTAATATGTTGCTAGTGTATTTCATTTTATGTTTCCACAGAGTTCTAATAATTTTCCAAATTCAAATTGACTAGATGTAGGGAAGTCCCTGGTCTTTTATGTGATACCTTCTTTCGGATATCATTAAGGGATCCAGAAATTGAATACCCCTGAGTTCTAAACATATCACTAGTCAATCAATGTGCAGGAAAGACAATGTGTTTATCTGCTGGAAAGAAATGCTTATGGGCCCCAATGAAAAGGGAAACATTGCTTTTAAATAATAGTAAAATATGCATGTTGTTTAAAAAAAATAAAGCAAAGAATCTAATACAAAAAAGCTATCTAGGAATAACAATCAAGAGCATGTTGTTGTGCATGGTTTTTCATTTATGGATAGCAGGAGACATTAATATACTTGCCTATAGCTTGTGCATTACTATTCCCAGCTATGCAGAAATGGAACATGATTTACAGCAACACATTCTTTGTTGCTGTTCCAACATACCTATTGTCTTCCCTGCATTCTGACTGGCTGGCTGGCTGGGAGAGGGGATGGTGCTGGCCCACACTCAATCATTATGGGTGTCTACAAATAGAGTAGGTGTATGTGAACTGGGATTTTTCAGCTTTGTATACCCAGCAAGCCAATCAGAGCACAGAAAGAACAATAGCTGAAGGTTTTACTGCTCTTTAAGTTTCCCCACTGATTCCCATTGCGACTGATTATATCACAGAAGTTATATAAAAATCACATTAAATGCCAACTAAATCAAGACTTTCATGCCTTTTTTTCAAAGCAATGAAATTCAGGACAAACACTATACTATGCATGAAGATCACCACCTAGAGATCTAAACTCTTCATTCCAGACGTCGTATTTGAAAATGGAACTCGAGAAAAGTGTAGTTTATTCATTTTGTTATTTTCTGCGGTGCTTGCTCTCCTGTTTTGAAAGCCCAACATAGGAGAGCTCAATTAAGAACCTCTGTAATTTTCACCAGTTAACTTTGATTAAATAGGCTGTCTTGGAAGGGAATTCAGTCAATTTAGGCTATAAATTACCTGCCGTGAGTTTTCAAGTTTGAGATTCTGAAATATTAGTGCTTGGACAGGCCATTGCTTTCAAGGGGTTTGGACATTACACCTAATCTGGAAAGACTGTGCTTCGTTTTATCAGAGTAAAGAACTGAAAGCAAAAACTTCCTCTACTAGTTTAACAACAGGTCTCTTGCAGTACATGTGGAAAAAAAGGCATCCATTCCTCTTTCTACCATCAGCAAATGTGAGGTGAGAGGTTCTCTTTCACCATGTCCTTTTAACCCACTTGTTGGTAGGAGCTGCAGAGTTGGTGTCCGACCCATAGCGACCCTATGTACAACAGGTGAAACACTATTGTCAGTGCTTCTCTGCTATTCATAGGGTTTTCAATGGGTAATTGTTTTCCGGGCATGGGTTGCCAGCTCCATCTTTCAAGCCTACAGCACCTGGTGTTCCCAGGCGGTCTCCCATCCAAGTACTAACCAGGACCGACCCTGCTTAGCTTCCAAGATCTGATGGGATCAGTTGCTACAGTGGTATGACTGTAGGCTTTAACTCACTAGCTTTTATTATTTTACTATTATATAACTCATTACATTTTCTTATTCAGTGGCTAATTTTTTGAGTCAGATTGGTTGCCAAAGATTAGACAAAGTATGAGGAAATTAACAAGTTCCTACAGATATACTACTCCATGGACAAGGACTTCCAATGTCTTCACAAAGAAATGAGTTTTCCCCCACCAAACAAATGGGAAAACCAAGGCTTTTCAGACTCAGGACTTATCAAGTTAGGTGTTGAACCCATTTGAGAAGAGAGTCAGCAGTTAGTGAGGGTGCTCACACCACTCCTTTCATGCTATTTTTAAGGGTGGGCTTAAAATCCAGTAAAATGCTTGTATCTCCACTGTAAATTCTATAGAGTACAGTAGTGATGAGGTTTCATTCTTGCTTTATGAACCCCAAGCCTCAGTTTCCTCTGTCTATAAAATAATGTTAATAATAGCGCTCAGCTCCCTGGGGTTTTGTAGATTCAGAGCAATGCTGCATCTCGGGCTCTTACACAGGACTTGGCATATGCAATACTCAATAAATGTTAGGCCTTAGTACAATTAACATTTTACTCAGACGCATCTCCATTGTTTAAAAAACATGTCTATTTAATAAAAACAGCTTGCATTTGCAAGTGCTTTTTTCGACTTTTTAAACCTTTGACACCAATTAGTTAATTCTATCTAGACATCAATTTTGTGAATTGGGTGCAGAATTATTTTATTCGCCCTTGATTATGAGACAGGGTAAGGTAAAGAAGAATTAAGTGGCTTGCCTAAGGCAGTGCAAATGCAAGTATTAGAATCTGAATTCCAAACTCATTTTCTTTCATCACAGGAGTGGGGTTTAAACTTTTCTCCCCAGGTAGACAGGGGTGGGCCAGAAGGGTCCTGAGCTACCAGGATCGTGGCAAAAGGTGTCCTCTGCTTGCAGCCCAGGGATACACATTATTTAGACTGTGGAGAGGCCAGAAGGGCCTTGGCTCGAAGTGACATCGTTTACAAATGCATGGCCAACTTATCCTTAAAAAAAAAAAAAAGCGTCAGCAGCATTCACACTTCTGAATACATTAGTTTTGTAAATCCAGGGTGCAAATTGTTTGTAGAATCTCAATTAAAGCCCCTATAATATTGTCATTCGTAATCAGCTCACTATGAAAACAGGGCTTCCAGAGGGCACCCAAATCATTTGAACTTGCGATCTGTAATAGATTTGAATATTCAGATAAGGTCAGTGGTCAGAGCAGAGGCGACAGTTTTGGTCAATAAACAGGTTTAGTGAGACAAAATCTTTTTGTCTACATGGGAATGGCTTGGAGAAATTGATTCTCAAGGGGGAATCAAAAGATTAAATTCAGCTGCGTTGCCAATTTATTTGCAGGCCAAACAAGTGTGTGATGGAAATCTTTGGAGGGGGAGGTGACTGGCCCTGTGAGAAGCCCCTGTTGACAGCGCCAGAGGGGGCTCCCAGGCAGCTGTCCCAACCCACAGCTGAGATGGAGCTTGATGGAATCAGATTCAGTGGGGAGAGAGAAAGGGCATCCTAGTGCTTGGCTGAGCCTCTCCTTGATTGAGCCAGCCCCAAAGGGAGAAGTATCTCGTGCCTTGTTTCACGTTGTTCTAGCCCTTGCTAGCCTCTTCCCTTGTTCACCACACCGACCTTAAAATCGCTTTCTCTGAATTGTGCCTAGGCACGAAGCCTTAGACCATAAGCCATAACAAATTTCCTTCTGAGATGACCCGCAGGAGAAATTTCTCTCTGGTCTCAGTGCTTGGAAGATGTATTTCTCGAGTGCCTGGTTTACCTTACACACTCTGGGAATCATATAATTCCATAGTTTTTAGACTGAGTTCCCAAGTGCCTTGGGGGTCTTCTAGGCTACCTTCAGAGCTGTCATGGGATTGGGAGTGAGAGCAATGGGAAAGGAGGGTTGGGGCTCTGAGAACTTGGGTTCTGGTTTCTACCTGAAGCAACTCTGCTTTCATCTGTTCTCTGCATAAGCCTTTATGTGAAGAAAGGGTTTAGTGGCTGTATCAGTCTGTTTTCTATTGCTATAAGGAAATACCTGAGGCTGCATACTTAATTAAGAAAAGAGATTTATTTTGACTCATGGTTCTAAAGGGATGAGGTCAAGTATTTAGCAATAGCTTTCTTGCTGGCAGAGTCCTGAGGTGGCACAGGACATCACATAGCAGTGACAGGGAGTATGAATGAGGATGTGTGTGTCTCTTGTGGTCTCTCTTCCTCTTTTTATAAAGCTGCCAGAATTCAGTCACAGGGGCGCTACCCTGATGACCTTATCTAATCCTAATCACCTTCCAAGGACCCACCTCTTAACAATGTGGTCAAATTAAGTTTTTAGAACAGGGGCCACACTGAGACCATATCCAAACCAAAAAAGTGGGCAACAAAAATGTTGGAAATCCATTGACTAGATAGCCTATTGCATCTTGCAGCATGGAATGAATGCTAACCCAGAACCTGAGTGGCCTGTCCTTGTCTGGCCCTTCACCTTGTCCTGTACCATCTACCTCCACTAGTTAGGCTTCATCTACATGGATCTTGGTTTTGCTCTGAAATAATGCAAAAGCTTCCCAACTTGATGGCCACTAACTGGAACCTTCCTTTCTCTACTCTTTTTCTGACAATCTCTTCACTATGGAATCATTTGGGTTTGTGTTCAGCTACATACAACAGCAAAACTCAAAGATCAGTGGACTAAACAAGAGATCCATTTATCTCTTTTATTTTTTTTTATGTAGGGAGTCTTGGGTTCATACAGGTATCTCCAGAGGGTCATATGGATTCCTGTCTTTCTCTCCTGCCACCTTCAGACATGCCTTTCTCCTGAAGATCACTTCTGGTTCTAATGATCACAGGAGCTTCAGTCCTGATAGGCCCTCATGGGAGGAAGGGGGGAGCACAAAGGATGCTTCTCTCAGTAGAGGCAGCTGGATTTCCAGAAGCCCACATGATGTTATAACTTACCGGCCGGAACCTATCATTTGGTCATCTCTAGCTGCAAGAGAAGCTGGAAGATGCAATGTTTTCTTGGGGAAGTAATGTGGCATGGTAAAGATTGGAGTTCTAGTAAGAAAGAAGGGAGAAATGGAAACTAGGAGACAACACAGGAAGGTCTCAGGTTCAATATCATTTTCTCCCATTGAAAGTTTTACCCTGATGTTCCTTAATATTTGCTCTCTTAGAATGATATTCTTTCCCTTTATGGAATTTTCATAATTTATAACTATATGTCTAACCTACAATTTGCCTGTGGAACTGGATGATAAGTTCTCTGAGGAGGAAAACTAAGTCTTTTTTAAAAAATCCTATGCTGTGTAATCAGTGTTTAACAAAATGCCTTTTGTACAATATGCAAAATGATATTTGATATATAAGTGAATGAAAAAATGGATTCCTGTTCCCTGACTGTATCTGTTTCTACAGAGAGCAGAGCCAAATTTGTAGTTAACATGAAGAAATGTGCAGGAATTCCTGGAGGACATGTAGAACAATAAGTCCATGCTAGACTCAAATTTATTGTTAAAATATTTTATTGATTTCATTTTTATTTTTTGACCCTATTGTTGTTGTTAGGTGTCCCTGAGTTGGATCTGACTCATAGCAACCCTATGTACAACAGAACAAAACACTCCCTGACTATGTGCCAGGCATAGTCTTTTCTTTTTATATTTAAGTCCATTATTACAGCCACTGTGTCAATCATCTTATTGAGGGTCTTCTTTTGTTTTTCTTGACCTTCCATTCTCCAGGGATTGGTTCCTTCTGACAACATGCCCAAAACATGTAAGATGCAGTCTAGTCATCCTTGCTTCCAAGGAGCACTCTGCTTGTTCTTCTAGGACAGATCTGTTGGTTCTTTTGGCAGCCCATGATATATTTAATATTCACCTCCAGCACCATAATTCAAAAGCATCAATTCTTCTCCTGTCTCCCTTATTCAATGCCCAGCTTTCATACTGTATAATGTGACCTAAAATACCATGGCATGAGTCAGGTGCACTTTTGTCTTAAATGTGACATCTTTCCTTTTCAACACTTTAAAGAGGTCTTTTGCAACAGCTTTTTCCCAATGCAATGTGTTTTTGATTTCTTGGCTGTTGCTTCTGTGGGTGTCAATTGTAGATTTTGGACCATCCTTCCTCTTTCATTTAATTTATTAATTTTTTAGTAGATTTTCTTGTACTGTAGGGCACTATATAAAATCTCTTTTTAAACTGTTTGGAAATTCAGAGACAACCATTGATAAAGACAGTAAAGGACAGATACAATCGAAGTATTCAACAGGGATGCTCTAAACAAAATTATTTTTAAATGTGAAAAAATGTGCAACAACTATAAAAGAAAATAGACATCTCTTTCAGCATATTGTTTGATGGACCCAGTTCTGGAATACATTAATGTTAGTAAAGAATAATTAACTAACCATAAAACAGGATGCTGCTCAAAAGTCACTGGTAAGCAGCAGGAGTTCGGGTAAGATCCCACTTAGTAAGCTAAGGATGATTAACCTTTGCCTAGGTTATAAAATGGCCCATTTGAGAACTGTTGCCCCTGGATATATTACCTGGATATCAATTGGATTATTGAGTGAGAGAGGTTTTACATGATGCTTAGTATGATGATATATATCTGGTTACAAACTGTTTATGACAAGTGGAAAAGCCAATAAAAGATTAATGCAGATTTAAATAGATTTTTCTTTCTTACTTGAGTTGTAGATAATTTATGCATATATAACTCAATACCTGTATATTTAAGAGATGCTAGTTTATTATTGTTAATGAAGAGAGACGGCTGTTGAATATGTAAGTGAGAATGCAATGCTGACATTGGAGCTCCTGCTTAAAAGGGATTTTCAGTTCACTGAGATTTTTCATCACAATTTTTATTCGGTGCAAACTTTGCCAACTGAACCTTAGTTTAATTTAGCAATGTTACAGTTCAAAAGAGAAGTCACTATAATGAACTTGCAATAAATTAACACATATTCCCTTGTAATTACAATTTTTTTCCTTCATTTGTCATAAAATACATGCCATTGTGGCAATCATTTTTTCTTCATTTTTTTTTCTTATTTAAAAGTAAGATTGTCTTGAAATTATTTCATCAAAAGTCTTTTGTGGGCACGGAGTGTGTCTCCTAAGCTTCTTTGCGATTTCCCCAAATGACCAGCACTCATTAAACACTTAGTAGTTGCTTAAGGAAATTCTTAAGAGTTTGAATCTCTTTCTTTCTTTTTCCCTCCCTCCCTTCCTGTCTTCTTGCCTTTCTACTTCCCTTTCTTCCTAAAATAAGCATCAATTGAGTAGCTGCTATATTCTGCGCTCCTTACAGGGAATGTGGACACAAAGCTGAGTCTCATGTTTTGAGGTCCTGGCATATCATGATTTGGATGAGGCAGAGAGACCAAATGGAAGCTTTCTCTGCCTCTTTGTGTGTGTCATGGGATTACTTTGTGGAGATAAATTAAGGGAATTCAATGAGAAGACACTTGACCTGCCATGGACATCTCTTCGATATGGTCAGCTTAATAATCCATGTAGAGAAACTCGTGTATATTTGCTGTGAAAATATATCATCATCATAAATGATGTTCATGTCAATGCTTATCATCAAATTATAAACAGGGATGTTGTCTAATTCAACTTTGTATGTTCAGCACATTCTAGGCATACATCATAAGTGTTAAATAACTGTATTCTTGGATGAAATAGTTAGGATTTATTTTTAGTATTATAATCATCATTACCAGCATATCACCTTGTACCTTGTTTCATTTTGTTGGGACACTGACACAAGAAACCCAAGTTTACCCTCCGTTTGTGAGTGCCTGATTGTATCAGGGGCCCCAGCAGAGGTCCATGTGTGGTTGAACCTGAACTCCTTTGCTCTTCTCTGACTCCTAGGGTCAGAAGAGGGCAGCTAGGCTGAGACAAAACACAACAAGCCAAAACAAGTACAAGAGAAACCACTTGTGGTTAGACACTTGATTCCACCTAATTTAAACTTCTGAACTATTAGTTTTCCTTACAGTATCAAGCTCAGTTGTATTTTCATGAAAAATGGCTACAGAAGGAAAAAAAAAACCCTTCCTTTGTTTTAAAATTCTTGAAAACCTTACAGGCCCTTAAGAAGACTCTTATTTTGTGCTACTTGATTAGATTATTTTTGCTCATATAAACGACAGGCACTATGATAGATGCTTTACACACAAGATCTTCTTTTAATTCTTACAAAACCTTATGAGGTTGATATTATTATTATTGCCATTTTACAGATAGAGAACCCGAGGCTTAGAAAGCCTGACCCAGGGTTACATAGCACTTATTATCATAACCATATAACTTGAATTGAAATCTCTACCTCTAAAACCTGGATTCTTTATTACTGATATTTTAATATGTGCTTTTTGATTTTGTTTTCTTATATTATTATTTCAGAGGATTAAAAAAAATCTTTCCTAGATTTTTATTTTGAAAATTTCTAAATATACCCAAAATATTTCAAGGTATAGTATAGTGAATAAATATATACTCCCCAAGTAAATAAAGCAATCATTAACATTTTGCTACATTAGCGTGCATGCATACTCTCTTTGTCTCTGTCTCTGTTTCTCTCTCTCCTCTCTCTCTCTCTCTCTCTCTTTTGCTTTTTAGTGACAAGGTCTTGCTATGTAGCCCAAGCTGGTCTTGAACTCATGATCTCCCTGCCTCAGCCTCCCAACTGCGAAGTGTGTCACCGTGCCCAGCTACTCCCTTTCTCTTTACACATACACTTAAACTCACTCACTTTTCCCCCCTGAACAATTTGAATGTAAGTTGTGGAGCTGATGATGGTATTTCACCCCAGATATGTCAGAAAGCACCTCCCAGGAGGAAGGACATTCTTTCACACAACCCAGAATACCATTATCCTACCAGAAAAGGGGTAATTCCATGTCATCTAATATCCAGTCCCTATTCAAGTCCTCTCAATTACCTCTGAAATGTCTTTTATGACTATAAAACATTTGTTTGTAACCATTACCCTGTGTTCTTCCTCAGATTTGACCCTCTGAGGCTTCCAAGGACACAAGGTCTCTGAGTTCAGGGGGACACTATAGCCAGCTAGATTCCTTCTCACTTTCATGATTCTCAGCCCAAGGAACTTCTCTTTTTCTTTCCCTTTTTCCTCTTCTTCTTCCTTCATTTCTTTTTGGCTTCATTTTACTTAATTTTGCTAGCATCTATATCAAATAATACTTATTTGTGAAATATTACTTGAGGTACATTTTTATGCCTACATTTTAAAGACTATTATTTTCATTATAAAAGTCATACATTATAATTGAAGAAAATTTAGAAAATATAAAATATAAAATGTAAAATAAAAATATAAAATATAAAGAACTATTTTAAAAACTTATTATATTCCCTCCATCCATATCCAATCACTCATGAGTTCCCTTTCAGATATTTTTTCTGTGAACCAAATGCTTTAAAAAAATTAGAATAATATACACATATAATTTTGTTCTCTCCTGTTTTTCCCACAAAATTTTGAAACATATATTTATAGCATAATGGTTAAAGAAGGTGGGCTTTGGAGTCAAACTGTAGGAGTTCAAATACTGATTCTGCCACCCACTAGCTATCTGACCCTGCCTAATTATACAACTCACCACCCAAATGGGAATACCCAGGAGAGCAGAAAGGGCTCTATTAATAATTACTAGGGTATGATGTCAGACCATTTTATGGGCCTCACTTATGGGCCACCCCACTTTGGGCAAATTGCGCTGCCCCAAAGGCTCAGTGTCCTCATCTTACAAGACTGTTATGACACTCAAATGAAATAAAGAGCACATTTTCCATGGTGGCATGATGCCCCCCCGGAATGCATCACAGTTCATGCCATAATCTGGGGCATCTTTTTTTTTGCAGTGCTCTGGTCCTTCTTCCTCTCTCCCCTCCCACACTTCCCTAACGGACCAGCTGAGTCCTGGGCCTCACTCCCCATTGGTGCTTACTGAGGCCCGTGATACCTCTACTTGTGATTGGGATGGACTTGGCTTATCCCCAAAGAGTACAAATCCCGAGGCTTCAAGATCATAACCTAAGAAATTATAACTTAAGAAGTGATGGCATAGACGAGAAGTCTTCTTTTATCTCTATGCTTATCACAATTCCAACCTATCATATATTTTGTAATAATGAAAATTGCTTCAAGAAAAAACCCATAACAAAGAGGATCATCATGGACAACTCCTTTTGAGAGTATCACAAAAATTACTACGCCTTGTGACAGTGGTCATAAGTAAGGCAAAAGCATAAAAGGGTGAGAGATAGATTGGTATCCATGATTCCCTACTAATCTACTCCTTCCCTTGAAGAAATCAATCCTGGAGTTCTGGAGAGTGGAACCCATGTTTCCCATCCAGACCTCTGAGATTAACCTTTTTATACACCCTGCCCACCCACCCAGTAGCTCTCACAGAAGGGAAAGCAGGGGCTTGTTGCCTGTTGCCTGTCCCCTCCCTCCAGGGTAAGTTGTCATGAAGATTTCTTTCCACTTTGGTTAAGGATGTATGGTTTGGAAGGTTTATATAATACTCACATACACATGGAGGTTTTTTATTTTTTTAAATCTTTCAACAAAACATAAGATCCTAGAGGGCAGAGGCGGCATGGTTATCAGCATTTCATCTCCATTGCCTGGAACAGGACATGACATCAAGTATCCTCAGTAAATCTCTGTCAGATAATACTGCGTCACTGAAGAAAGGAAGGAGGGGAGCTCTGAGGACAGATATCTTTACCAGGATCCTCCAGCTGGTTATGATCAGGTTGATAATAACCATGATACTTTTAATCAGCCAATATTGTTTTGAAAACAAAGCAGGATTCAGTGTCCTCTTTTCCCATTGGGATAAACTGTCATCACATGCCATTTCAGATACAAATGCCATTCCAAATAGAGGACATGATGCATAACCGATACTAACACATGCCATTTGAAGCTTTAACAAGACAGTCCTCCTTCAAATTTATAACAGTCTATGTTTAAAAACCTGACAAAACCAGAATGTGTTCTCCATAAATTACAGTGGCACCATTCCTGCCGCCGAGTGAAGGCTGGGTCAGCGTTTCCATTATTCTGTGGATTGCTGTGTTTCAGGGCGCTAGTTCTTGGCTATAAAAATGCACCTTGGGTTTAAAACTGGCGAGGAACACTCGGCCTTGGAATGAATTTGCTTCACCAAATTTTGAGATGAAACCAATTTGTTTATTTCTCCCTTTGCCAATGACTTTTGTGAAGAGAAATATCTGAATTTCATTTTCCATTTCATCTTTTTGTTGTTGCTGTTTGTTTTAAACTGGCTAGTTTCAGATTTTAACTGAATGATAAAGTCTTGTTTTGGGAGTTAGGAGAAGAAAAAAAAATCTAAGCCTTGTTTTTCAAGAAAGATATTGTTCTAAAACCAGCCACCTCTCCCACCTCCCCATTCTGATTTCATTAAGAAGGGTTAACAATGGTTTTATTTTGACATGGGCAAATCAGATGGCTATGGTTGGTGGTGAAATTTGATTATATGATTAGGTTAATAACCTCTCAACAGCAGACCTTATTCTGTAGCTACTTGTTAGCTATAATTTCCCATTGGCTTCCTGGAGAAATCATTTCGTATAACTGTTCATACACTTAATTAAATTTCTTTAGTTTCACTTAAGCATGTATTTATTTGTGGTCCCCTGGGCCTGTAACATTTTTCAATATGGTTCTTGATAGCGCTATTAGAATACCAATTTTTAGAAAGCAAATGGCAACTATTAATTTAGTGTAATAAAATATTTAAATGGATTTATGGTTTTGATCCTCATCCTTAGGAACCATAGCTTCCTCTCTCATCAGAAGTTCCTATGTCTACTTTTATTGATTCTTCTTGTATTTTATATGTACGTGCATGAATATACTTCCAACATAACTACATTGTTTGGTTTTTCTCAAAAAACATCTATTCTGCCCAACAACAAGGCAGGCAATGTATGGTGGCAATCTGTCCCCAGCCATCAGGGAGGCCTGCCCAGAGGGGCAACACCTGGGTAGGATCCCAACACCTGGATATGAGTTAGGTACGCTTGGAAGGGAAAAATGAATTTTCAGTGAATAAGAAAGGGGATATTCTTAAATAAGAGGCCAAAGTGCTAGAAGACATTTTTTATAGGTTTAAAAAACATATAAGTTCAAGATAGAGAGGGCTATGCAAATTAATAGCTGACTGTGGAGCCACTAGAATTAATAGTTTCTAAAAATCTGTACTCTTGCGTTTCTGAGATTATTATGGAAGCAAACGAAGCAGTGATAGCAGGTGGCCCAGCCATACAGGGATTCCTCACTCCTGGCAGAGAATGTCACTGCCACTCAAAGTCACCAGGGGCTGGAAGAGCTCCCATGGAGACCGGCAGCATCTAACAACACACATGCTCAAAACAGGGAAATGTGCATTTTCAGGAGAGGGAGAGACAAATCTTTTGTTTAGCTAATTGGCATGACAGAGTGTGGGGTACAGGCAGTCTTGGAAGAAGGGTGCCAGGTGTCTGGGACTCGAAATCCTTAACACAGGAGCCTGGAGGAAGGGCTCAGTGCCACCTATTCTTATCGTGTGTGTGTGTGTGTGTGTGTGTGCGCGCGCACACACACATGTGCGTGTTAATATTTTGCATTTTAATAACTGAATTGTGCTGAATTGGAAAAAGATTGGTAGGTTTGAAGGCATTGTATCTGTATCTGTCTGTCTAGTCATTATTAAAGGAAACATCTCAAGGTGATTAACTGTTCGGATTAGGATAACCATCCTCTTTCCAGGATGGAAAAGTGCTGCTTTCCAAGCCTGCAGTTTCTCATGCTGCATTCTGGAGGGCTGAACAGTAAAGGGTAGGGGTTTGTCCCCACCTGACCAGGTAAGGCAGTGGGAACAGGGGCTACAGGTGCCCTGCACCTGGGGGTGGGGCATCAATGAGCTTAATGAGCCCTGTGTTCTATCTGACCAGGACCGATAAGGTTGAGGGCCTCAGGATGTGGTTGCCACTCCCCCAGTGAGAGGTGACAGGGCCTGAGAATGAGAGCCAGCTGCTTCCACTTGCTCCCAGGCCTTAGTGTCCCAGAGTGGCCCAGCCCACTTCTTGAAATAATCAGCTGCCAGGGCCTCTGGGGCGGGAGGGAGGGGAGAGGCTTCTTGCCCGCTGTCTGAGGAGCTGAGTCTCGGGCCTGACCACTAGGAGGCAGGATCACATTGTCTAACCCACCAGCAGGCTCACCCAGGTGTCTGGGCAGCTTTAAAAAGAGAACCTGCTCTGTGTGCAGAGGCAGCCACCTGCCTGGTCCCTCAAAGATGACAAAAAGAGACAGTTCACATTTGCATTCTGGCTCTACCACTTACTACCTGTAGGAGCGCAAGGAAGCCACTAAAGTCTGTGAGCCTAGGTTACCTCATCTGTAAAATGGGGCCGTTATGGCTGCCCCTCTGGGTTGTTCTGAGGCTTAGAAATGATGCCTAGCACATTGTAGGTCCTTGGTAAATAACAGCTACTGCGTCTAAAATGAGTGTTTGTGATACTCATCAAACATTCCCTAAGTCCTCCCCACCCACATATCACTTAGGGGACAAAATCCAGTTTGGGCAGCTCAAGAGTAAGTGAGTTGGAAACCTGAACCCCAGCTGGTCAGAAGCCCCCAGCTGCTCCCTTTGGAACAGGCTGAAAGGGATGGTGGGAAGCCACAGGGGGCTCTGCGTGCCACCCAGCCTGACAGGACCTAAAGAAGAACACTCTCTGCCTTCCTCTGGGAAACAGAATAGTGCACCCTTCGTCCTCCTTCCCCCAGAAGTGTGTCTAATTATGTCTAGGCAAGAATTCAAGAAACTTGGATTTTCCCTGGGGTGGCGAATGACCAACGGTCCCCCCAGGAGTGGGGTCAACAACTTTGAAGAGAAAGAGCCAGGGTTTGTCGGTAGCTGTTTGGTTCTTTCTTCCCCATCCGGCAGCCGCCAAGGCTCGTGGACCCTGGCAGCTGCTATTCCCGTCTCATAAGCAACCTCGGGGCCAAGAGTGCCTGTGTTTCCCACACTTGCTTGCAGTCCTGGATGAGAATTTGGAAGACAGCCTCTGCTTTGTTTTCCTTTCCAAACCAGGGGGTGGTTGTTAGGTGCTGTCCAGGCAGGTCCGACTCATATGGACCCTATGTACAACAGAAGGAAACACTACCCAACACTGTGCCACGCCCGGCACTTTCTCAGTGCTGCTCTGCTCTTCATAGGGTTTCTGATGGCTGACTGTCTCAGGAGTGGGCTGCCAGGTCCTTCTCCCAAGCCAACAGCACCAGTATTCCCAGGCTGTCTCCCATCCAAGGACTAAGCAGGCCGGACCTATTTAGCTTCCAGAGATCAGACAGGATTGGATGCCAGGGTGCTATGGCTGTAGATCTCCAAACTATGGTTTACTCTAATTGAAGCAACCTAATTTGTAACCATAACCCCAGCTTCAAGGAAATGGGAAATGTGTTACTTCCTGTTCTGATCTCTGAAGGCCAGGAGTCCCCTGACAAGCAGAGGAGGGAATATAAAAGAGTCATCTCCTCATATTCCCCATATCTGGTACTGGTGAAGGTTGAACTAGGGGTCTCGTGCATACCACTGAGCTGCACCCCCAAGTCCCTTTTTATTTTATTTTTAAATTTTGAGTTAGGGTCTCACTAAATTGCACAGGCTCTCTCTGGCCTCGAACTCGCGGTCATACTGCCTCATCCTCCTGAATTACTGGGATTACAGGTGTGAGCCGTGTCTGGCTACCAGTGCCAACTTTGAAGAAATCCAGATTATTTCACAGAAAAACCCAGCTTTTCAGCTTTTCTTGACAATTTAGGAGGCCTGATGGCAATGGGTCTTCGTGCTCTGACTCTGGTCTGCTGGCTCAAAGTAGTGGTGGTGCCCTTTCACAGGCGTTTGCTTCCTCTCCCTGAAGGCTGTGCGTGTGTGCGTGTGTGCGCGCGCATGCGCGCACGCGGGCATGCTCATGGCCCCCCTTCCCCTCCCACTCACATATACACACCCGTAGCCAGACCCTTTCCTAGCGGATTGCTTGGCCTAACCCCTTACCTTACTGATAAAGTAAGGCCAGTATGACCTGGTGAGGGAAATTCTGGGGTCTGTGGCTCTTGGTTGGCAGAGTGGAGCCTGGGGCTCACCCTCCTGATCTTCCGGCCCCCCAACCCCCGTTTTTTCCACATTGTTCTGCCTTCCCTCAATGCTGTACTGACAGTGGCCTGCATGGGGAGCTGAGAGTGTTATGGGGCAGGCCTGCTCTCCAAGTCCAGCTTGGTAGGACCGACCTTTGGCCTGGTCTGATGTCCTTTGGGTGGCCACACAGTATCCAGTGGGTGGTTCTGAGTTTTCAAACACCAGTTTAATTATGGTCCTTATTCTCTCTTTTAAAAGACAGGGAAGAGGGTAACATATTCCTCACAAAACGATTAACATTTAATAAAAAGTTTTAATGCTATCAGGAAAATTAGGTTCTCTAAAATGATTTCCTTCCCAGAGGGCTGCAGATGGCCACGGTTTCACTACAATTCTCTCATCTGGGGCACCTGTGACCTACCCAGAGCATTCTCATGGGTGTCGGGGCACTGTGATCTTTCCATTTTTTAGTTTTAATGTTTAAATCATGTATTCCTTCTTCAGATGAAACCCTACCTGAAAACCCAGTACACAAAATAGGGGCACCCTATTTTGGTTCTGGATGAAGCTGAACTGGGGTCTCCCAATCCTCCGCACGTGCTCCCTCGCTTCCCACCCATCCATTCCCAGTGCAGGGTACAATCACCCACCCAGCTGGGGCCAGGGGATATCTCCCTTTCTCTTCCTCTTTCTTGTCAGTTCATCACTCACAGAATCATCAGGAGGTGTTGTTGGGTGAAATGCAGACGCTCCAGCCTCACATTGACCCTTGACTCATTGCTTTAAATCTTTGAGCCAAGGCCTGGGAATCTGCATTTTAACAGCTTCATCCACCCCTGCAAGGTGATCTTTATGTACCCTGAAGCTTGAGAAACTCCACCTGGACTTCTAGAGAGCATGGTTTGTAAATTCCCTCACTCTCCATTAGGCCCATGACTCAGGTTAAGAGGAATAATGATACTGATTTCACACTCAACATTAGATTTGCCTGGTGTTGCCCATCTCACTATTATGGACAGCAGCTGAACCCTGGACTCCTCTACACCGAGCTCCACTTTCCTCCCACCAGAGCAGACTGGCCAGAGTGGGGCAACCACCTGTGGCCATGGAGGCCCATGTTTACATTCTATGGTGGTTTCCCTTATGAGGCCACCAAGTCATCCTTAGTCCTTCCCTGTCCTTCCAAAGGAAAGGGAAAGGATCACACAGGGGAGAGGCTGCATCAGCCAGGTGGATTTTGTCTTTGCTTATTGCCCCTCTGTTTATCAGGCATGAGCCTCAGATATAGGGACTAGAAAGCATGTATGTCAAAATTATGGGCTGGGATTTAACTCAGTTGATAGAGTGCTGCTCTGCAGTCTCTGAGGTCCCAAGTTCAATTCCCAGCACTGCAAAAATGGGAGAAGGATGTGGCAATCCACTCCTGAAGCAATCCTGAACCAATTAACCATTGAAAACCCTGTAAGGGTCACTATGAGTTGGACATGACCGCACCTAACAACATGTCAAAGTTACAGCCAGAGAGGAAGAGTAAGTGCTGTGTGCTGTAACACAGGAGGGTGACTATCAGTAATATCATTTATTGTTGTTGTTGTTGTTGTTAGGTGCCGTCAAGTGGGTATCTGACTCATAGTGACCCTCTGTACAACAGGGGAAACACTATTGTTAGTGCTTCTCTGCTGTTCATAGGGTTTTCAATGGCAGATTGATTTTTGGGAGGGGGTTGCCAGGACCTTCTCCCAAGCCTACAGCTTCTGGTGTTCCCAGGCGGTCTCCCATCCAGGTACTAACCAGGCCCGACCCTGCTTAGCTTCCGAGATCCGACGGGATTGGATGCCACAGGGCTACAACTGCAGGCTATCATTTATTATATATTTCAAAATCACTAGAAGAGAGGACTTATGTTCTCACCACAAGAGAACATAAATGTATGATGTGACAGAAATGCTTAATACCCATATCATAATGTACCCCATAAATGTTATAATATGTGTAAATTAAAAATAAAATTAAAAGAAAACATATATTTAAATGACCAAGCAGGGGGCCAATCGCCTGCGCTTAACCCAAGGGGAGCTGGTATCGCTGTGACTTTAAAGAGCAGCTCCTGAACAGAGGGAGCCTGTTTAGACAATTATCGTCTCCAACCTCTGGGGTCAGGTCCTTGGAAAACAGCCTGGGTTGCCCCATCAGCAAGGCCTGCAGACATCCAGGCTCCCCAGGACAACTGGAATCCTACATCACACCGCCAACTGGACCTTCCTGGTCCAGAGCACAGATTTTAGGAGAAAGAGCCATCTTCAGGAACTAAAGAAGCATTCGTTTTCCAGCAGGGTCTCGCCTCCACCCCCTCCCGGGAGATCTTTGTGTTGTAGATTGCGCTCTTCCATTGGCCTGCTGAGTCTTTGCAGCTTTTTCATATGAATTCTCTGAGGGCAGGAAGGCGGCCCGGAGAGCTCTGGCCACTAGGGGCAAAGTCACCTAATCCCCTGGGCGCACTGTGGCCTCCTGATGCCTCCCATGTTGTCCCTGAACAGGATCACTAACTATTGAAGTGAGCAGCCTTCGTCCCCCCTACCCCTGCCCCGCAAAGTTCTCAAGGGTTCCCATGCCCCACTACCCTGTTCTCTACAGCTGCGCGTCCTGGCTCAGACAGGACGGAGGGAGGGGCCAGAAAGCTTTCCATGGAGCGGTGTCCTTGTAAAGAAACTTACACCACAATGTGCTTCTTCCAAAGCCCCTGGTTCTGAGGGGAGGAGGCGCTGTGTCCCAGACTTACTAAGAGGGTGTGTAAGGTAAGGGGCCACAATCCAGGAGCAGTGGCACACACCCGCACCCGTATCGCCAGCAACTCTGGAGGTGGAGGCTAGAGGATCGCAAGTTTGAGGCCCGAGGCAGCCTGCCTAACTTAGTGAGACCCAGTCTCAAGATAAAAAATAAGAAAGGGCTGGGGGTGCAGCTTAGTGGTAGAGCACTTGCAAAATTGACGCAGGACCCTGGGTTCAACTCCCAAATACCACAAAAGAAAAAAAAAAAAATTAACAGACCACTGCTAGATTGAAGAGAGGCAGGATCTGGGGCCATAGGAACCAGAAAGAAAAGTGACCTCCTGGGGAAGAAATAAGAGAGGGCCTGACAGGAAGGAGGGGAGAAGGAGGAGAGCTGACCCAGCCTCCCCTGTGGGGTGCGGACAGGCCTCATCACTGCAGCTGGAAGTGGTGAGGCTTCCTCACCCCCTGTGGGAGGAAGGTGGCAAGGCAGCTCCTCCAGGTCCCTCTCCAATTCCCCACCCAGCAGCTGGCTGTGTCCTGAGCTCCTGCCCCCTTATTCCTCCCTCTGGTCTTTGCACATGCTGTCATCTCTACCTTCCCTTTCCTTGAGATCTCAAGCGTCCCACTGAGCCTCCAGCCTCTGGGGTAACCCCCAGGGAGATGAAGCCCTTTCTAGCCTGGACCCCTCTAAGAGAGCCTCCTATGTTATTTCTTAACTAATTTTTGTGTGTCTCTTTATCACCCACAACTGAACTTCTTGCCTTATTTCAGTATTTCCAGTGTGTACTAGAGAGCTTGCACACAGCAAGAGCTCAATAAGTGCTTGGTAGATGGACAGGTGGATTTAAGCATTTCACAAACACTTGCATGAAGGGAGTGTCCTGAGAGGTGACTAGAACACACCTGGCCCTGCGGCCATGAGCACCCTCCAGCACAGACAGCGCAGAAACAAGCCACAGATAGGAGCTGGGGCAGGGGTGGCAACAGGGCTGAGGTTAGGGGAGTCAACAGCAGGAGGCCGGTAGGCATTTGGTGGCTCAGGAAGACTTTGGAGGTGGGAGGTGGAAGGGAGGTGGAGGAGGTGGGAAGGGAGGCTTGGGGTGGGGGATGTGAAGGTCCCTGAGGGCAGGAGCTGGCCTTCTAGAAGGAACTATAAGTGGACAAATGTAGCTGTAGCAGAATGAGCAAGAGGGGGCATGGAAGAGCCAGAAAGGACCAAGGGCCAGAGCCTTTTACGAGGAGCTTGCCAGATGGTGTAATTGATACCTGCTGTCCTGGCATGCACTGTTATTAATAGCACCCCCTTTCGCCATCAGAAACGTTCCAGTTTGGATGATAAAGTATATGGTCACCCTGCTTGTAGGCCATGTGAAGAAGTGCACACACACACACACACACACACACACACACACACATAGACGCGCACGCACACACACACACACATTTCCTAAGCACAATGGAAAGCAAATAGAGTTTTAAGCAGCAGAATGATATGATATTCTTCGAATGCACAAGAATTAGAAGAACCTTTATCACAGAATAAAGCAAAAAGCAAACAGAAGAAAATATGACAAAAGGAAAACCAGGGGAGCAGGAGAGCTGGTTCCTGGAGCTGAGGAGGTCTCAGATGTCACCTCATGTTGAGTGGATCAGGTGTGGAGCATGGGCTAGAGTTGATATTGCCACATGGCTTCTTGACCAAAGAACTAAACAAATTCTAGAAAAGAATGAAATGATATTATATTACAAAGGATCATTATATATTATTACACATTATGTATACAATCACTGTACATGGAAGAGTAGTCCCATCTGAAGACTGGAGTGGACAGTGTGTATGGTAGGAAGCATGGGAAGAGGTTCCACCTAGAGATGGGAGGGCAGGAGAACAATTTTGAGGAATCAGAATAAAGGCTGATCCTGAAGGAGGAAGTGGCATGGTGAGGAGGGTGGAGGGATTCCAGAAGAGAGGAATGGCATGACTCAAAGCTTTCAGGCTGCAAAATGCCATGGATTTACCTACACTTATTGATCTCAGTGCTTTGTAAATATTAATGTGTATATTTAATTCTTACAACAACTGTATGAAATGTTGTTGTTGTTAGGTGCTGTCGAGTCGGTGTCTGACTCATAGCAACCCTTTATACAACAGGCAAAACACTATTGTGCTTCTCTGCTATTCACAGGGTTTTCAGTGGTTGATTGTTTTTTGGGGAGTGGGTTGCCAGGTCCTTCTCTCAAGCCTACAGCACCTGGTGTTCTCAGGTGGTCTCCCATCCAAGTACTAACCAGGCCCAACCCTGCTTAGCTTCTGAGACCTGATGGGATTGGACACCATAGTGGTACAGCTGCAGGACCGTGGGAGATAGGCATGTTCAATTCCCATTTTACAGGCAGGGAACGAAACTTAGGCATGGGTAGATAATCTGTTGAAGAGCACACAGCCATTAAATGATAAAACTAGAATTCATACCTACGCAGCTGGTTCCAGAGCCCATGTTCTCAGCAGTTATATCTTTTCATACTCTGCAGAGTGTTTGGCAAATAGAATGACCGTCACAGCTGGACCATCAGATGGGGACAGGGTTGAGTAAAGGAAAGAACAAGACTTTGGTGTCAAACTGTCAGAGTGCAAATCCCCTTGCCAGTGAAACCTCAAGCAAGTTCACTTCTGAGCCTCAGTGTGCTCACCTCTAAGTACAGGAATAAGATAACCACACAGGAGTGGAGATTAACCAAACTATGTCTGCAAAGTCATGGTGTTTAAACCAAGGATAGAAAGACCAAGCCACACGTTGCATATACGGAGGATTTGGAGAAAGGGCCACTGGACCAAGGCTGGTCGTCTGGCAACTTTGCCAGGACTGTGCTGGGGAGGAAGCTCTTGCAGGCTCATCTGTTACTGAAGGAAGGAGGACTTGGGGAATTTGTCTCTGTTAGTTCTAATTGGGACCCTTGACTTTGTTATGATTCTTCAACTTTGCTCTTCCCAACACAGCCACCCCACCCTGGGCTCTGTATTTATTTTGAGGATTTTGTTTCATAATCCTGTGGAATTATACCTGATGGTTAGAAAAAGATGTGGCCCAGTGTTGGGGTTTGGCTGGGGAGGGAGGAGGAGAAGCTTGTTCCATGGTCTGCAGGAGAGATCCTCTTCCAAGTAAGAAACAAGGAGCTGCCCAGGGCAGGAAAAGGCACCGAGGTGGCTCTGCAGGTCCCACCTCCCTCCCCTCCCCAGCTTGTCCCACCAAGGTCTGGAGGGCAAAAGGCAGGGTGGAATATCAGAATGTTCAAGAGGCCCCAAGCTTCATGGAGGAGTCAACCTGGAAGGGTTGTCATCGTCATTGTTTTTGGGTGCTGTCAAGTCAGTGTCTGACTCATAGCAACCCTATGTACAATAGGCGAAACATTATTGTTAGTGCTTCTCTGCTATTCATAGGGTTTTCAATGGCTGATTGTTTTTTGGGGAGTGGGTTGCTGGGTCCTTCTCCCAAGCCTACAGTATCTGGTGTTCCCTGGTGGTCTCCCATCCAAGTACTGCCTAAGCAGGCCTGACCCTGCTTAGCTTCAGAGATCTGACGAGATCGGACACTACAGTGCTATGGCTGCAGGTACCTGGAAGGGTAGGGGACATTTATTTTTGTCATGTACATATATGTGAATGTATTCCTGTATCATTAAAACTAACATCTAAGCCTGATATTTACTAGTGATTCTCCCCTCCTCTCCATTTTTAAAAGGCCTGGGAACCAAACCCCAATGAGGCTACATGACTTGCTAGTAAGGAGCAGTCCTTGGATTGGAATCCAGGTTGGTCTGAGCCCAGGATCTAAGCGCGTAAGTGCTCTTCTGCTAAGCTCCTCTTATTAAAATATTATTTTATTAGAGTCCCCATATTTTCTGTTGTTTTGAGTGGTTGCCTTTCCTTATCAACACCTCAAAATGCTTTTTGTTGGTGGTGCTGATGAAGGTCACTCTGAGCAATACTGGGAAAAGCCAGCCTTGAAAGCCTGTGTCCAAGAGACCTCCTATCTCTCTGAAGTTAGACAGATTCAAATTGCTCATTCCATAATCTGAAAGGCCACTCTTTACACCTCAGTCATTTAGTCTGTAAAATGGGTACAAACATACATGCCTTGCTGGGTTGTTGTTGTTAGGTGCCTTGGAGTCGGTATCCGACTCATAGCAACCCTCATAGGGTTTTCAATGGCTGACTGTGTCGGGATTGCCTTGGGAGTGGATTGCCAGGCCCTTCTCCCATTTTTGTGGTGCTGGGAATTGAACTCGGGACCTCAGAGATTGCAGCACAGTGCTCTACCAACTGAGCTAAATCCCAGCCCTGCTGGGTTATAGGCAGGATTTAAGATACTGAATATTCAGTGCTTGTCATGTGGGGGGGGGGGTGCCTCTGAAAATAGCAGCTATCATTATTATTAGTGGGAGCAAGACTGTTTCTGCACACATCATTGCTGGTTGGGAGCCATGGCACATGCCTATAATCCCAGTGACTCCAGTAGGCTGAGGGAGGAGGATCATGAGATTGAGGCCAGAGGCAGCCTATGCAATTTAGCAAGAACTTGACTCAAAATAAAAAATAAAAAAGGGGGTGGAGGTGCTGCTCAGTGGTAAAGTACTTTTCTAGCATGCATGAGGTTCTGGGTTCAACTCCCAGTACTGAAAAAAACCTGTCACTACTGAAGTAACTTTTTGAAGTGCCATGATGTTTCTACAGTCTCTTGTTACTCTGCCTGAGGTAGCCTGCAGAGGCTGCGTGCCTCTGGTTTCCCTGTCACAGTGTTCTCTCTCCTTCCCAACCCAACTGCTGCATGAGCCAGAGGCAGGCCAGACCATCATCTTCCACATTTGTCATCAGATTTGATGGATAGTATTCCCAAGTTAATGCCATAAATGCTGTTTGGAAATTACAAGTCCATGCTGCTGGTGGTCCAGCCAAAAAAAGAATTAATTTATAATCATGAATATAAATTTCATAGATAGTATTATTGTCATTTAGGGGTTGAGTTATGGTACATATGGGGAGTGGCTTGTGGAACAGAAAGCCATGTTGCTATAACTCAGTGTAATTCCAATGACAATAGTTATACCTATCACTTTGTTATAAATCAATCGATACTCAGTATTAAGTGAGCAGGCCTCACCTCCCCAACCTCACAGAGGGGGGTGGCAGAGGAACCTCAGAGCTTTGTTTAAGGGAATTGCAAGCCATGCTGATTCATGCTGATGGGGAGGCAGGAAAGAAATGCTGGAAATTCTTGCCTGGACTCCAAATACCTTGGTCTACTGCACAATGTGTTTTGATCTATAAGTATTTAAGAAAGCAAATGGCATACCCAAGTCTTTAAAGATATATCTTTTGCCTGCGTTTTGTCCAAAAGACAAAGTTTTCAGAACAGAGAATTATTTACTAATTGCAGGCAGGATTCGGATTGAAAGAACGTCAATCCTAGCAGAGCCAGTGTGCATTTGAAGGCCTCTGCATGTCATGAATAAGGCAGTATATCTTCTTGTTAATCTATATCGCTTCCCTCCCAAAGGCAATTGACCCTGGGGAAAGGTAAAACAGTGGAATCTGAGCACCACGGAGCTTGCTGTAACTGGCTTTGAAAGTGCACTGCTGGGGAGAAGAATGCAGAAATATCACAGGCAGCAATAGCTTGCGGAGAAAAGAAGATGGTTTAAAGTCAGTGGAAAGTAATCTTGCCAAGTGCAGAGTTATCTAGTTAACCTATTGTTCAACATAATGAAAACGCAGGGCTCTTCTGGAGTGTGTTACAGTATGTAGTTTGTCAATTACCCAATCAGGGGCATTGCTCATTCAGCCAGGATTGAGGGCAATACCCATACTATTTTATTACTGTTAAGCCTCAACTTGGCATATTTTTATATAGACTATAGGGTGTTTAATAGCCATGCAAAACTAGGACTTTCTTCATCCTTTCTGACTTAAGTCCATTGTCAGTGGGCTACATTAGTTTTTGTCACTGCAATTAAGGTGTTATAACATGCAGTGTTTAAACTTAAAAATTCATGGGAAGGGGTATAAGAGTGATGATGGTCCCTCAATTAAAAAAAAAAGAAAGAAATGGTAGGAACAAGTGATCAGGGTTTGAGGAAAACAACATAAGAGGTTAGGATAGCTATCTACTAAAAATCTAGAAGGCGCCTCAGAGTCTTCATTTACAGGCTTCCAGACATACACTGAAATATCTTTCACCACAGAGTCCTAGCGTTTAATAGAAATGAGAGCACATTTGGAAGTCTTTTAGGAAAAACTCTATTAAATCGTGTTAGCATACAAGGGAACTTGAAATCATCATTTTAAAATGCAATATAGAATTTTATTTTTAATTTAGGAAGTTCTTATTAAGATTGGTCAACCATTCTGTTTTCAAATATTTCAGAGCATACTTAATGTCCAACTAGTGTTAATCACTGGGAGTCCTACAAGCTGTTATAAATTTAGAAATGCATATATAGTGGATTCTTTTGTTTTGAAGAATGTAGTGCAAATATCCACAATAAAGCGTTTTCCCTCTTGTGCCTGTGGTAGGCTGTTCAGTAATGTCAAATATTTTTTGGCTTTGATAAAATGTATTGAGGGTCAAGATCATCTCTTAATAGTTCACACTTCTATTTAATAACCTGCTTCAATGTCAAAAGACACTCCTATCCTATCGTAGTTCCAGGGAGTATTATGCACTGCCTGCCTGTCTCCAGATGCACACCAGACATGTCCATGTTATTCCATATTCGGTCCATTCCAGAGAAAGGCTAAAGGAGACAGAGGGTACAGATCTTGTTAGGTGCAGCCTCTGACACTATCACTATCAATTGTCTTTTGTTGGGGCTGATCACCACCTCAATTATCTAGTGTCCAGCCTACCTGATAGGTTTTTGCAAACTATAACTCTTCTGTCAATGAGCATGGAATAATGACAGCCAGGGGCAAATGGACAGAATACAAAAGAGATAAACTCAGAAGTAAAATACATAAGTCTGTCTCTGCATATAGACATAGTGTGCTTTTGGTACCAAATGATTCAACATAACGTATAGCCAGAGTTTCTTTGCAGGCTTATTATGATTATGCTAATATGCTAAGTAAATTAGATTGAGCTATTGGCTTAAATGCTTTTCCTATTTTATTAGTTTGGCAGAAATATACCAGATATTTTAAAAAGTTGTGATATGTTCAATGATCATAAGTAGGATGTTTCTTCAAATCATCTCATTTGTAATTTATAGTAAAACAATTTTAAAGTTTAATGGAGACCCTTTATTTAAGGACAGATATATTTTTCTAAATGATTCCGAAAGAAATTCAATTTCAAATTGAAATAATGAATCAAGGAGAAAAGTAAAACACACTGGTAAAGTATGCTGAGGCACCACACCAATGTGTATTTTTAGCCATACTCAGTACCGCACAACAAGAGAAAATAGATTTTAGTGCAATATTAATTGAAGTTTTCCCAGTTGTGGTTCAGGAGGTTAATTTGAAAAGAATACATTACCAATATATTTATAGCATTTAAATAAATTAAAATTACACTTCACACATCAATAACGCAGTTGTTAAATAATATTTTTATTCTATGTAAATCCCGTCCATTCATCTCCGTTGTATAATAAATGACCATAATTACAGAGCTTCATTGGGAGGAAGGTCATTGGTAATCCTGTAATTCCTCATTGGTGTAAAGAGAGAAAACAGAACTGTTTGTGATGAATGTATTCAACCTTTGCATACTTTGCTACTTTGGGCCATGCATTAAAATGCAATTGGAAATTAAGTTCTTCACTTCCACAGCATTTTTAATCTCCTGTGTTGATTTTTTCCTTTTTTCTTTTCTCTTTCTCCCTTCCTTCTTTCCCTCCCTCCCTCCCTCCCTTCCTCCCCCTCCCTCTTTCTTTCTCTTTCTTCTTTCTTTCTTTCTTTCTTTCTTTCTTTCTTTCTTTCTTTCTTTTTCTTTTTCTTTTTCCTTCCTTCCTTCTTTCCTTCCTTCCTTCCTTTTTTTCCTATGCCTTCTCGAAGTGGGTCCTCAATTATTTCTTTTTTCTTTTTGGCCAAACATGTGTACACCCCCCTCCCCCAAACAGCATGCCTGCCCAAGTCAGTTGTCCCATGTCACATAAATCCACCTTGGACACCTTTTCTCTGTAAGTAGTTTCTTTAACTTTCAATACTCCTTTTACTTTTTCTAAGGGAAAGCATGATGTTCACATTGTCCTCAAATTGCCATGTGAGCTAAGGTTCTCAGCCTCATTTCCAGATGAACTTTTCCCTTGGCAGAACTCTATTTTCAGATCACCAGGGAAGGAATTTAGTAAATTTCTTCCTCAGAAGAATCTCTAGCTATCACCTGGAAGATCTTTAGTGCTAATCTGGTTCCCATTTTCCTTTATTGCAAGGATGAAATGTGTTTTTTCTAGAAGGACTAAAGATACATAGAAGTGAACGTGGATGTTAAAAGTAATGGGCCAATGACAAATAAATTACAGAGAAGGTAGCAAATTAAGACATTAACAAAGATGGTCCGGATTAATTTATCTGTAGTCTCTGTGTCTTCCTAACTCTAGAGGCTGTGTATTTTCCATCCTTACCAGGAGCAGATAGGGCTTGAGGTCTCCATTTGGAAATAAGAACAAATGCCTGTTAATTTCTAATGAGAAAAATATCAAAGTGAGCAGTATTCCCTATGTGTGCCATAAGGGCTTGTAATTGAAAGGTCTGAGGAATAAAGGGTTCCAAGCAGAGGGAATTCCTTTTAATGAAGCTTGGATTTAGTCCCATTATTCTAATAAAGTGTAATCAATTGGTGCTGACAATCTGAAGGTCTAGTTCAACCTCTGCTTAGATCTTGGTTGTTTTTAAGGTGATGGGCATGATGAAGGGAAACATGAGTTAATAGGCTTTTGGGTCAGTAATCCACACTTCCAGAAGTGAGCTGGAGTTCAAGGAGGGTAATTTGGAAGCTGTCTTAGCATAAATCCAAAGCAAGGCTCTGCTGTCCAGGGGGAACCCAGCCCTTGGCATTCCCCAAGACATGCTTCAAGCCGATTCTACTCTTAATCCAATTTACTCAGCTGAATAAGTCCCACTGCTTCAGCTTGCCAACAAATTAAAATCCAGCTTCATAAAAACACCTTGAATTTGGAAGATATTGGCTGGCCCACTAGACTTGAAACTTCATTTATTCTGGCTAACTTCTCAATTATCTTCCCAGCAGTGGAGATGTGTAAAAGTGCAAAAATCGATAGGGTTCTATTCCCGTTCTATTGGAAAGGGAAAAATTAATGAGATAGGACACTCTCTTAATCAGAAATAAATGTTTTAATTCAGATAATGACATAGTTTTCCCTCGCTGAAGGATGACAAATGCTGGGCTGCGCCCCCAGCAGAAGCAGTTTCAATTTTATTGTAAATATAAAAGGTATTGATCGGTGAGATGTACAAACCCCATTGCTTACAAAAGCCATTCAAGGGGACTGGGAAAACTATTAAGCACAGGGTCAGAAATCAATAAACAACACTGAAATGTAGCAGAGGTCGCCCTAGGCTTCGTGGCATCTTTGAAAGCCAAGTGGCAGGAATAGTGACAGAAATGTCTCTTGTGGAACAATGTTGGGGATGAAGAGGGTCAGATGTTTAATCTCTTCTGTGGTTTGACAGGTCTGGAGAACAGAACTAATGTAGTCTTTCACGGCTGTCTTTGATTTAAATACATGCTGATTCATCCCCTTGCTGACAACTGTATTTATTGGCTTTGGGTGCCGAAAAGTATTGGCAGGGAAGGAGTCATATTTCGGAAGGCAGAATGATTGTGATTATGCAAATGGGCCACACCTTGATGCTTCCTCCCTCTTTTCAGGAAAAAAACAAACAGGCCCGAAACTCCTTTTAAACACACCGATAGATGGGAGTACAGTCTACCACACCGAACCTCAGATTGGAGCAATTACAAGGAAGATGATGGAGCATGAAGTATTTTTTGTAACAGCTGACTAAATGTAATATTTCTCCTTTTGGGTTTTTAATTTTAATACTTGCTTTAAATTCAAATGTAGTTTAGGCTTCCGTTTCTCAAGTCTTTTATCATGAATTAATATATTCAATTGTCTCTAGACCACCTTCCTTTCATATGTGGTATTTGGGCTTGGGGGGGAGATTATAATTAATCATCTTCTCCCCAACCCACCTCCCCCGCCCCCTTAGGTAGGTTTTGAAACTAGAAGATTAACCCAGATTAGAGACTATCCTTACATTCTGAATGGAAATAGGGTTGAATCTTTAAGTAACATCAAGACAGTCATTGAAGTAAAACACACATTTTATTGCTGAAAATGCTGGCCAAGAAATCCTCAGAGGGGAGAAAAATTACATAAGGGAAGAGATTCCATGCATGTAGGTGGAATCCAATTTTTCTAATAAGACATCGATTTGAAAGGTTTAAAGCTGAGTATTGAAACTTTTAACAACGTCATTTCTGAAGCAGAGACAAAGCCTTGTCTCCGTCCAAACCCCAGGAGCTGCGCCTTGTGCTGCTGGAGACTCTGTCCCCTCTTGACACAGGTATGATTATGAGATTGGCGAGGGTCAGGCTGCCCATCAGCGGGTGAATGTGCAGCTGCTGAGGATTTGAGTTTCATCTCTCCTCAGATATTATGACAGTTTCGTGTCATTTTCATCCCCGAGAATGATTTGAGAGCTCTCCTTGTCCCCTGTTATTGCGGTCACTTGACCCCAGATGTAACTTCTGTCGAATACCATCATTTTAACAAAGTCGAGGAGTTGCACATCCCTAGCCAGGGCTGACCTTTCCAGCCTGCTGCTCCCCAATTGGCTCTGACGGCAGATTTTACAGCCCCCTCCATTCCCAACAAATGAATGTTAAGGCCTCAATGAATTGGTTCACATAGGAAGTTATAGTTTTTCATTGCCATGAGCATTTTTAAAATCAGATGCCCCTCCCCTCTTTGTATTTGGCCTGTGGTACTGGTATTTCTCTTCTTGCATTGAGATACTCAAACCTACGAAACTACTTTCTGCTTAACAACAATATTCTGACCTCCAAAGCTCAGTTCTACTTTTGTCCCTGAGAACAGAGATGATGCACCTTGATTTCGTGTCTGGGAGATGTGTTTCCTGTTCCCTCAAAATTTGTTAGCTCTCAGTCCCTTGTCCTGTGTCCTTTCAACATGATGAAGTTATTATTGAGTTTCCAAAGAAGAAAGAAATCGAGTCATTAGGATTTTTTTTAAAGCCCTCAAGCTAGAGTATGTGTCCTCATTTCTGGGCTCCTGGGCTAGTCCAAAGGAACTCATGGATCCATAGTAAATGGTAGCACCATTGTGACCCCTCGTTTCATGAAAGAAACCACAATGGGAGAGTTTAAGGAGTTTATTCCGGTTTACATAGCAAGTGTGAGACAGAGATGGGGACCAGAACTTTTGCTTCTCAAGTCATTGTTCTTTTCAGCCACACCCAACACTAGGGTCACTAACATTTCTCATCCTCACCTCCTGGGTTAATACATAAATAGCCAGGGGTTGGCAAACTTTTTACTTAAGGGCTGGATAGAAAATATTTTAGACTTTAAACAATGAATGACATGTATTGCGTGTGTGTGTGTGTGTGTGTGTGTGTGTGTGTGTGTGTATACAACTTTTAAATATGTAAAACCTATTACAAGGTTCTGGGATTGTACAAAAACAGGTTGCAGGTGGATTTGGCCTACAGGTTCTTTTGACTGACTTGTTGTTGTTAGGTGCCGTCGAGTCGGTATCCGACTCATAGCGACCCTGCGTACAACAGGTGAGAAACACTAGTGTCAGTGCTTCTCTGCTGTTCATAGGGTTTTCAATGGCAGATTGACTTTTGGGAGTGGGTTGCCAGGTCCGTCTCCCAAGCCTATAGCACCTGGTGTTCCCAGGTGGTCTCCCATCCAAGTACTAACCAGGCCTGACCCTGCTTAGCTTCCAAGATCTGATAGGATGGGATGCCACAGGGCCATGGCTGCAGGCTTTGACTGACTAGAGGAGGTTTAATATGTGTTAGTTGATTATAAGATGAATGCAGAGAGTAGTTGTCCACTTAAGGATCAAATAAAATGGCATTAATGAAAATACTTCACATATTATAAGCACTTAAAAATATTGGTAATTGTGTTAGTCAGCTTTATGTTACTGTAATAAAATACCAGAGATAAACAAGTTAAAAAGCAGAAAGGCTTATTTTGGCTTATAGTTCCAGAAATTTCAATCCATTGTTAGTTGGCCCCATTGCTTTTGGGCATATGCAAGGCAACACATCATGGAGGGAGCACATGGTGGGAAAAGCTACTTACTACATGATGGCTGGGAAGTGGAAGAGAGGAAGAGAATGGGGTTGGGGTCTCAATATCTACTGCAAGCTGAGCTTCCAGACTAAGACAGACTAGGAAGAAGGACACATAGCCCATTCCTGAAACAATTGTTGTTGTTAGGTGCCATCAAATCGGGTCCGACTCCTAGAGACCCTCATCGGGTTTTCAATGGCTGATTATTGCAGGGTTGCTTTGGGAGTATATTGCCACATCCTTCTCCCGTCATGTCCACCATGGCCACCATCCTCCACATATCTGTCCCTTGTCGTGCTGTGGGGAATTGTGTGTATCCAAACCATAGTAGCAATCATCACTTCCTTGGAGAGGAACTGTAGAGTTAAAGCATGGACCAATGAACCACTGGTCCCATGTCTGAAAAACAGCGTCCTAAACCACAGTGTTACATAAACTATAGCTTTCCATTTTTTTTTTTTCAGGAATCATATGGAATGGCTGCTATCAGACTATTTTTAACGTACAAAAATGGTAAATTTTTTGGTTTGACCTAATATCACGGTCTCCTTCTCTCATTCAAATAGGTGTATATATGAACCTCAGGTTAAGAGCCATTGCTTTCGATTGGGGAATGTTATTTTTTGGCTTCTTACTCAAGGAAGTGGCATGAAGAAGCCAAGTGTATTTTCTGGGTCATGAGGTCAGCTAAACTTGGGACCTGAGGGCCTTGTCATAGCTCGCCATCTGTACCACAAAGATAGAGTTTGGAGGCACCCTTGGTCTGCTTCACCCCCACTGACCCCACATTAACATTTGGCTGTTGGTAGGTGTCTTCAGTGAGCTTACATGCTGGGATGTACAGGCAAGAGGCAGGGAATGGAAATGGAATTGGGGACATGTGGGAAGTCAGGGAAGATTTTCACCAGTGGTCCTTTGCACATACCAGGATTATAGTCAATTTAATAATTTGCCTCTCTGATATCTATAACTCAGAGAAGGCCTTAGCCTCATCCCAAAGCTGACCAGAGCCTGTTCTCACTTCTTAAATCAGACTGTCCCAGGAGGCCTCCTTATGTCATAGATGTCAATTCCCAGACCAAATCCCTCTGGTCTTAAGAAAGGTATAGTGCACCTTTCCATATTTGTTTTGAAAATCTCAGGTTGTAAGCTTTTGAAGGGCCAGGAAATGTCTTAGGCTTCTGTCACATTCCAGTCACCACTGATGTGGTTATCTATAAATATTGCCAACTGATTCTGATAAATAGTATGTGGATGTACACCTCTCTCTCTCTCTCTCTCTCTCTCTCTCTTTCTCTCTCTCTCTCTCTCTCCCTCTCTCGGAAGTATATTAGTTATCTTCCCATTACTGTAACAAAATAGTGAGAAAACTAACTTGTAGGCCTGCAGCCATACTACTGTGGTGTCCTCCTGTCAGATCTTGGAAGCTAAGCAGGGTCAGACCTGGTTAGTATTTGGATGGGAGACTGACTGGCAACACCAGGTGCTGTAGGCATGGGAGAAGGACTTGGCAGCCCATTCCAAAAAACCAATATGTCATTGAAAACCCTATGAATAGCAGAGAAGCACTGATAATAGTGTTTTATCTGTTATACATAAGGTCGCTGAATCAGATACCGACTCAATGGCATCTAACAACAACAACCATTAACTTGTAAGAGAAAAGGTTCATTTTGGCTCATGGTTTTGGAGGTTCTAAGCCCAAGACGAGGTGGCCCATTGTTTCAGGCCTTTGACAAGGAAGCACATCATGGTGGGAGTGTGTTGTGGATCAACGCTTACATCATGGACCATGGAGCAAACAGAGGCAGAGGAAGAGACCAGGGTCTCAAAATTCCCTTCAATGGCATGGCCCCAATAACCTAAGGCCTCCTACTAGCTCTCACCTCCTAAGCATTCCAGAATCTGGGGCCAATCCTTTAACACATGGGCCTTTGGGGGACATTTGTCCAAATCATAGGAGGAATATATGAAAGGTGATCAAAAGACATAGTGAATGTTTAAATTTAAAAAATTATTATAGTAAAAGATACATTGCCATTAATCCCTTCAAAATATTCCCCATGGCTTTAGACACATTTATCTTGTTGTTTCTGTCACTTTCTGAAGCAGTTCTGGAAGTCCTGTCTCACGAGTGTCTTCAGCTGCACTGTCATGGTTGCCTCAATGTTCTAAATCAATTCAAAATGTTCAACTTTCATGGTGAACTTTGACCTTTCAGTTCACCTTTCATGGTCAACTCATTTTGACTTTGAGGAAGAGCCAGAAGTCACACAATGCCAGATCCAGTGAATAAGGTGGATGAGAATACACTGTAATGTTTTTATTTCACAGAAATTGCTGTACCAGCAGCAATGTGTGACATGGAGCACTGTCAAGATGGAGGATGAAACTGAAGACATTCACAAAAGAGGACTTCCAGATCTGCTTCACAAGGTGGGAAGAATGAAAGGATAAGTGTGTTTGAAGTGTTTGAAGCCAGGGTAAGTATTTTGAGGGAGATTAATGGCAATGTGTCTTTTACTATGATATTTTTTATATATATACGTATATATATATAATCATTTGATATATAATACATATATAATATATATAATATATATCTATATGTGTGTGTATATGTGTGTGTGTGTATACATATATGAAATCACACCCTTTCTGAAACCAGGAAAATAGAAAGCATTACCTTATAGATTATTTTCCATTTCCTCAGAAGTTGCTGTGTTCCCCAAGTCTGACGTTCCGTGCCCTGTGGAGAGTCTGTGTCAACTGGCATTTGATCCTTTGAGGAAGCTGTGTGGTGTGGTGGAGAAAGTACCAGCTTTAGATTTAGAAACAGAGGTGGAAGCCCAGCTCTTAATAATCTAGTTGTTCTCTGTTGGGTAAATTACTTATTAACTTTCCTCAGCTTCTGTTTCCTCATCTATAAAATGAAGATGGTAGTTGCCTTTAGTAGATGTTGTAAGAATTGAAAAAATAATGTACCTATAAAGCAGTGTCTACAATTTTGTAGGTACTTACAAACTGTAGGTATTTCTATACGAATAATGCAAAACAGAAATCATAGCAAAGTTTTAGAAAAATGCATATTTTTGCTTCTTGATATGCTCTCTTCCTAATAAAATAAATTAGGAGTTAGCGTTAACATCTAGAAATTTCTTTAAGTGGATTTCTGGAAGCCAGTTGGGAGCAGCAGGGTGAAGCTTTTGAAACATGAGGATTGGCTTGGATAAAGCACAATATAAGAGGTGGGATTTGAACTACCATCAGCAGTTAATTAAACCTGAAACATCCACCATGAGAAGGACCCAGTCAGGGGCAAGGCAGGAGGGGGTGGTGGTCCCCTGCTGAGAAGATGGGGCTTTATCCACTAGGCAGTGAGGTGTGCATTGAAAGAAAATAGTGGTCACTTGCATCTGACTTTCCAATCAACTTATCCTTCTTGTTTTTTATTGTACAATAATAAAATATTGAAGTTATACTTTTAGAATAGGTCTATGAGCACACATACTATGTTGACTTAAATGGGGGGGATTTGTACAAAACCAACAACATAATTTTAGTTCTCATATTCTTTGACTTAAAAGTTATGTTTTAAATGTCACAGAATCACAAAATAGAATGCTATAGTTGGAAAGGATTTAAACAGTACCTTCAGTCCAACATCTTCATCTTTCGTAAGGAAACTGAGGCCCAAGAAATTTACCTTGCCCAAGGTTAATTTGTAGCTTGGGGTCATAGCAGAAGGCTCTCTACTTGTTATCCTGCGCTTGTTCTATCCCAGAGTTTGTGATAGGCACTGTGTCCACATTGCTCCTCACACAATCTACATGATGGGGATGGTATCATCTATTATATAAATGAGTAAACTGAGGTGCACATACATCAACAACACATAGCCAATTAAGTGGAGTGGCTGTAATCAAATTCATTTTTATCTGGATCCAAATCCTGGGCTTTTGTCATCACCCCATATGGTGACAGAGCTGGAAGTGGGACCTAAAGCTAGTGATCCTTCCTCTCAGCCACACTTCCCACCTGTCAACATGCTCGAAAGTTGGTACCTGATTTAAGCCAGAAAAGCACTGAATTGGCAACATCATGTCAACACACAAAGAATTACTTTTATGGCCTTCCCTTTTGGCAAGATTTTGTTGTTGTTTTGGGGTTTTTTTTTGAGACAGAGTCTTTCTGTGTAGCCCAGACTGGCCTCGGACTCCTGATCTTCGGGCCTCAGCCTCCCAAGGCGTGGGATTCCAGGCTTGGTGGGATGTGAGTAGTGCAAGTTTCTATGAAGGAATCATCCTGCACAGAGCGTTCTGTTTTTGCAGTGATTTTATGGGAATGTTCTTCATTGCATCACACAGTGTTCTCATCAGGAGAAACTGGGAAAAATTTTTGTCTGGTTTCAGTTCAAGATTAGCTGGGCATCTCCTAAGTGTTTGGCTGGTGGGCATGTTGTCTTGTGGGTGCTGGAAGTGGTGTGACTGAGCAAGTTTCCTTTTTTGTGCTATTAGACCTCTCAGATCCAAATGTGAATCCCACCCACAGTGAGTGGACAGAGCTTCACTGTTTGCATCGCCTCCTTGCGGTCTCCATCTTGCCTCAGGTTCACTTTCCAGATCCTACAATCCTACATCCTCTTTCTCATCTATTTATAATTTATTTTCATTATCCTATTTACATAATCTCACAAAGATCCTTGGAATGTTTTCAAAACAAGGTGAAGTATAAATAACTAAATAAATAGAACATTTAATTCCATGTTGAATCTCCAAAGATTTTCATCAAACCTAGTAATAGACGTAACCTGTACAATATTCTGATCTGTTCCAGCATAAGAAGGAAGAGGCGTAGGAGTTAGAAACTCCTCACACAGAGCAATCTCCCTGGGAACACCACAGGGCCCAGGTGGGGACATCCAGGAGATGGAATGGTTCCCCACTGCCCCTTCCAAATGAACCAGGATGCAGTATCCATCCTATCTAATTAAGGAGAGCTTGAAAGCAGGGCTTTTTCTTGATTTACAAACCCTCCTCATCATCATTTATAGCACACTGATATGTGAAGGCAGGGAAGAGAGACACTTAAGGGAAGATGAGTATTTCCTTAGGTGACATCCGTGAGGACAAGTGTCACCTTCACACAAGCACCCCGCTCAGATGGCTTGTTAAAAGTTAGGCAGCAGCGGATGGAACATGCCGTGCTTATTGACAGTGCATTGAGCTATTATCCATATTGGTACAGAAATTCAAGGACAGGACACAGTCAGCCAAGTACCATGTTTTGAACAATTGCTAAATGACAGGCTCTAGGGTGATTTTGATGCATATAAAACTAGGGAAACCCAACCTCATTCATGCATTCATTTATGTAATCAGCCATTCTTTCCTTCATTCATTTGACAAATATTTACTGAGAGAGCTCTTTGCTGGTCTGGAGTCGCCAGAATGAGGGAAATAGACATCGTCCCTGACTCATGCAAATTGCTTTGTGTAGATATAGGACCTGTGGCTATCTAAAAGGGGAGCAGGGAAAGAAAGTTAAAGAAAATCAAATCCCAGAATCATGAAAAAGTATTATATTTGTTATTGGAAGCAGGAAACCTACCTGGTTCAGTTCTAGAACATTCCTTGTACCCACATCAAAACATCTCCCATGTTTTTCTTCATTTCATCCACTTGATCCTAATGGTCCATTTACCTAATATTTTGTGTTTGTCCTTCCTTTCATGGCAGGATTTCTCAGGTGAGCAATTTATGCCAATTACCTCCTTTTTTATCTTTACCCACAGCTTCCACAACCCTCTGCAATCTGGCTTTTTTATTTACAGGTAGTGCCTCATTCCCTCTCATTCTCTCTCCCTTTAGATCTCTCTTTTTCATTTGTTGCTGAAGACTATTGCCTTTCCTTATCCTGTTTTTTGACTTTTCAGGTAATGGGCGGTCTTGTCTTGCCTGGGGGCTCTGGGATTTCCAAGTCTTCCCAGCAGCCTTCCTTCTCTCCTGCTTCCCTGAGGAGTCCTATTCCTTTGCTCCCTGCCCCTCCCCACCCCCACCTTGTATCTCTGGGGCTGCATCCTAGCTTTCTCCTCTTCTGTCTTAACACAGCTCCTCAGAAAGCTCAGCATGTTTATGATGTCAGTTCACATCATGACTTCTTATTCCCAAATTTACATCTCTTGGACTTGTCTCCCACCGTGATGCCAGGCTGTCATTGCTAACAATAATTAGGCTTAGAAATAGCCTCATTTCTCTTGAGGTATGGTAGCTTCTCATTTGTCATACACACTCTACTAGGTTTCTCTGGCTGCTAGGAAGCTCAAAGTCAAATCTGAAGTTTAATTATAGCAGCTGTGTAGATGCTGCTATTAAACAAATGAATAAAATATTTTATTTCTCTCTTTTCTACTTCTATTTTTCACTACCATCTCTATTTCCCTATTTCATCATTTTTACAAACTGCCTCAAATCACTCCTCTTCAAATCACTGCTTCTTACCCTCTTTTTTTGTCATGGTTCCCATGATTGAACATTCTACCTAGAAAAATCTACATGTAAATCCCCTCCATTCTCCTTCAAACGTGTATCTAATTTTAGGACACTCCTGGGCTTCCTGAAGGTCACTCTGAATAAGAGTCCCTGATTTAGGTTGTGACTGGATAAACTAAGAGAGAGGAGACAGGAGGAGGTAAGGCAAGAGTTGTTGGGATGATGGAGAGAAAATATCACGACTCTTGGCATTGGAAGAAGCCTGTGAAGTTGGCTCATGTGACTTCCGCCAGGGCTGATGTTCCTGGGCCTTCGTAGCGTCTGCATGTGGATAATAGCTCTACCCTCACTCACACGTGGGGTGGGCTCCTCTTCACAGGACAGCCACTGCAAAGCCAGCAGCTGTCACTGGTAGAAGTCTGCTCCTTCTTCTGGGATCAGCTGCCTTGTCACCTGCAGAGCTAGGCCCACGTCTTCAGACACCTCTTCAGCTCCTGGAAGACTTCTTGTGGTTGGTGGGCCTTCAATTCTCTAGACTAAAACAGCTGCGGTCCCTCCTGTCTTTTCTTAGCTGACAGGTTTCCTGACTGGTTTGGGCCACACCTTCTGTGGAATTGGCCCAGCCGGCCCCCTGCCTTTCAAAACTGCCCTGCTGCCCAGTGGAAAAGACGGTGCTCAGAAGCCACATGTGCATTGAGAGCTGTCAACACCCTGGCCTGCGGCTGATGGAACCTAGGGAGAACCCTGAGCAAAAGACCAATCCTGTTTCCATCCCCCAAATTGCTCTTGGATTTGGGTGCACTAGTTAGTTTCTGTTGGCCTTTTGAAATGGGTCAATGTAAGCTGGGTGGCTCCTCTATGCACACAGACGGGAGGGCAAAGGACAAAGCAGGTGTAGACGTGTGTTGCCCTTAAGGCAAAATCAGGATGTACATATATAGATAGGTATACTCACAGAAAATACTCGCAGAAAAGACTTGCAAGTAGAAAGGAGACCATGAGGGGGAGGGAGAGGATGGGGGAGGAGGGTCATGAGAGGGTAAGGGGGAAGTTAATGTGAGCAATGTACAAGGAAATGCATGTATGGAAAAGTCATACTGAGACCCACTAAACTGTACATTAAAAATTACTAATAAAAAAAAGTTAAAAAAAAAAAAAGCAGGTGCAGAGGGAGTAGAGGAGACCTTGTGTGTGTGCAGGTGGCCTTGTGGGGGGGTGGGTAAAGGGACAAAGAGAGTAATCACTGGTTCTGGATAGCTCTTCAGTGCCTTGTTCTACTTTTGCAAACCTGGCTGCCTTCTTGGGTTCCATGAAATATTGGTGTGAGTGCGTAGAAAATGCCTGGCTATGGGTTGAATTAGTTGGAGTGAGCTTTGCATTAAATGTAAAGACAGTCTTTTCCCCTCCCCTCCCCTTATCACCTGTCCCCTCCTCTCCTCTGCTCTGCTCTCCTCTCCTCCCCTTAATTCTTGCAATCTCATGATATTCATCATGACCCCTTGCCACCCCCACATCCGCCTGGCTGTTGATGGTGTCTCCGCAGCTATTAGATCCAGGAGCTCTGCTTCTTTTTCAGACGTGTAAGCCTGGGAATCACATTTCAAACCCACATTCCATAAGGCAAAAACTTCTCTTCTTTTCCTTTAAACCTCCCTCTCCCACCAGTCACTCAGGTCTGACATTTGTCATCGCCTCTGGCTTCCAATTCTCCTCTGTTGTTGTTGTTGTTAGGTGCCGTCCAGTCGGTATCCGACTCATAGCGACCCTCTATACAACAGGGGAAACACTATTGTCAGTTCTTCTCTGCTGTTCATAGGGTTTTCAATGGCAGATTGATTTTTGGGAGGGGGTTGCCAGGTCCTTCTCCCAAGCCTACAGCTTCTGGTGTTCCCAGGCGGTCTCCCATCCAGGTACTAACCAGGTACTAACCCTGCTTAGCTTCCGAGATCTGATGGGATCGGATGCCACAGGGCTACAGCTGCAGGAGATTCTCCTCTAGGAGTTTCAAAGTTCCTAAATTTTGTAACTCTCTCTTGTACCATGGGCTCAAGATCTACCTTTTCCTTCACATCCCAACAGCAAAATTGTCATCCTTATATTTGATTTTTGGGTCGTTGTCCTTCTTAGGCTCTTGACTGCCAGCTTCTTTCACCTTTTACTATTTTAAAATATTCCATAAAATGAGATTCCTGAACAAGATGCTGCCTCCCCTGCTAAGGCCAGCGAGGATACATACCTTCCACTAATATTCCCCCAGCTATGGCCACTTTCGTTCAGCTTCTTGGTGTGTGTGTTGGGGGGTGTTTGTGCACTGAAGACACTTCGGATTATCAACACTGGAATAATTGCAAGGGATTCCCATGGTCAACCACCTTCAGTGCCTCTCTCTTTCCTAGTCAGTTTCCCAAACTCCCCTTGGGCTTTCCCACCTTGGGCTCTGCATTTATTACTCATGCAACACGTATTTGTCGCTGTGTCAGGCACAGTGGGGAATAAAGCAGTGAACAAGTCAGACGATCTGCTGTCGAACATGCTTTCACTTTGTGCTATTCTGGAATGTTTCCTTTCTCCAGCCTGTTCTTTTTGTGCTAAATTCCACCTATCTCTCAAGTTCCTGTGAAAACCCACCTCTTCTTCACTCACCTTTGCCTGAAGCAACCTCTGTGCCTTAAACTTCTGTCTGTTCTTTTGTCTGCAGTTGGCAGTGACTGATCATTTAACATCTGGATTTGCATCTGTGCATTGTGTCTCCTTCTGGTGAGTCTTGGTTCACCGAGAAGCCATGTGTATCTCTGCTTCATTTGCCCCACGAGGCTCTGCACAGAGAAGTAGCTCAATAAATGCATTGGATTTATTGCTACAGCTTAGAGGCAAATTTCCTTAGACCAATCATGAGTGGACATGAACATGCATTGGCCCCTCCAATTGACTACATGAGAAATATTGTTTCTATTGGTTCAACATTCCTATGCTTTCAATCAATCAGGTCACCCATGCTACAACATGGATGAACCTTGAAAATATTATACTGCATGAAAGAAACATTTATGTGTGGTAGCTAGAGGAATCAGGTTCATAGAGACAGAAAGTAGAAAGGTGCTTACCAGGAGCTGGGGGTGGAGGGGAAAATGGGGAGCTAATGTTTGTTAAGTATAGATGCATATCAACTTACAATAGGATTAGGTTCCGGTAAACTCATCATAAGCTAAAAATATTGAAAGTAACTTGCAATGAATACACCCAACCTACCAACACCCTGGCTTAGCCTAGCCCACCTTAAACATGCCCAGAGCCCTTACATTAGCTAATGGTTGAACTGAATCATCTAACACAAAGCCTAGTTTATAATAGAGTGTTGAATATCTTGTGTCACTTATTGGGCATTGTACTGAAGATGAAAACCAGAACGATTGTATGTTTATGCTATTGCACCATTGTAAAGTTGAATAAGAATATGTCAAGCCACTGAAAGTCCCCATCTGTATGAAGGTCCAACTGGGGAGGAGGAAAACGCTCTGGAGGTGATGGCAGCAATGTCCATATAACAATGTGAATGTGCTTCTTAAGGTCACTGAACTTTATGCTTAACATGATTCAGATGGTATCTTTTGTGTTATTATGTGTTTTGCCACAATTAAAAAAAAATTGTCATCCCGGTCCTAAGCTCTGTGAGAGGGAGGTCGTCGCCTCTCTGTCCTGTCTGGACTCCTCCCACCACCTCCTACTGCCAGTCACCTGGTGCCTTAGGACAAACACTTCAGGAAGTGAAGTGAATGGCACTATTTCCTTGGAATCGAGGAGGAAAATTAGAAGGGGAATCTGTGGAAATACTTTAAACACTTCTCACGTTTCACCTTGCTGCAATCTCGTCAGGATGTGAGTGGAAAACAGTGTCAAACCTCAAAGCTAACAAGAGGAGGCGTTTTCTGGGCTCAGATGAAGAAATCTGCAAAATTAGGAAATAATGTTTGTGCCATTTCTGGAGGCCCTGGACAGGCTCGGTTCACCTCCAAGTGATTTACCTGTGGCTCTCGATGATTATTTACTTGGCTATTCAGTTCAAGACAATCACAGGAATGTACGGCCCATAAATTAGAATAGCTATGAAACACAGGCTGCCTTTATGTCGTAACATAACTTTTGCGGTTTTTTTTTTTTTTTTTACAAAGGGAAAATACATTTAATATACAGGCTCAGAGTGATCACTCTGTTCCTACTGCCTCTTTTTTAATATCAGAGACCAGATGATACCTCTCATCTGTCCTAGGGCTTTGCCCTTGTGGCTGATGACAGGCACAGGAGCCGGATACCCTGAGGTGCTTCCTGGCTGCGCCCCTCTGGGAAGCTCCTGTCCCCTCCAGCCCAGCCCCCAGCCTCAGCCACCTCACCGCTTGGGGTGTTCTTCACAGAAGGGCAACTTGGAAGTAGGGTGAAGCCTATGAATTAGGGAAAAGAGCGCGTATCCAGAAGTTGAAGGCAGGCTCCGCCGTACCCAGGGCTGACCCCAGAGAGGGCGGTCCTCATCACACTCACCTGTAAGATGGGCTGATGATGCCCTTCTTGCTGAGTTACAGACAGGAATAAAACAGTGAACAGCTGTACAGGGCCTGGCATTCAATAAACAGTTGTAAAGTTATCAAAATGGTAGCTCTTGAGCAGTGTGAACTTTCAGGAAATTCAGATGCCTAAAATTGAGCCTGGACAATAAATCAGATGGAGGGGAGAGTGGAGGTAGGACATCAATATCTGGTAAAGGGGGATGACAAACAAAAGCTGGGAGTCTGACTGAGTCAGGAGCATTGGCAACTGAAGTTGCCTTCAGTTGAGTTTGAGGAGGGTCTGAAAGTCCATCTGAGACCTGAGCTAGCACTGATTAATGACAAAGCAACACTTATAAAGGTAGGAAGTGTGATCTGGTAGCTGGGGAAAGTATCTAGGTCCCACTGCCTCTAGCCTTAATGGGAAGAGCCCATCAGAGCACTGACTATGCAGCCATACTGCCTGGATTTGACTCATCTCTGCTCTGTAATAGCTGGGCAACCTTGGGCTAGTTACTCAATCTCTCTGTGCTTTTGTTCCTTCCTCTGGAACATGGAGAGAATAATAGCACCTTCCTCACCATAAGGTTGTTGTGAGAATTAAATAATATAAATATATATATAAGCCACCTAGAATAGTTCCACATCTAAGCATACAAAAGAGTGATTCATTCTTTGCCTTGGCACATGTTTCTAGGCTAGGCACTGTGTACGGAACTGGCAAACATCTGTCCAGTGGTTCACACAGACTCTGCCCTCATGGAACTGACAGCCTAACCTCCAGGGCCCCACCTTGTTTCTTGTCAGTTGTTGTTGTTAGGTGTAGTCGAGTTGGTGTTTGACTTATAGTGACCCTATGTACAATAGGTGATACATTATTGCCAGTGCTTCTCTGCTATTCATAGGGTTTTCAATGGCTGATTGTTTTCTGGGTGTGGGTTGCCGGGTCCTTCTCCCAAGCCTACAGCACCTAGTGTTTCCAGGCAGTCTCCCCTCCAAGTACTAACCAGGCCTGACCCTGATTAGCTTCTGAGATCTGATGGGATAGGTGCCACAGTGGTACAGCTGGAGGCTCCTTGTCAGCAGCTCCACCAAAATAAGGCTTTGGCATTAGTTTTCAGTGTGCCATGGGGGCAACAGTTCTTTCCTCTGGCTTCGTTTATTTCTTGCCAATGTGCTCCTTCAGGAGTAGGACCTGGCGAACCACTCCCGAAACAACTAGCCATTGAAAACCCTATGGACAGCAAAGAATCACTGTCAGATATAGTGCCTGAAAATGAGACCCTCAGGTTGGAAGGCACTCAGAAGACTACTGAAGAAGAGTTGTCTCCTCTAAGTAGAGTCTACCGTGATGACGGAAATGGAGTAAAACCCCAGGGTGCTCAACTTGCTGATGTGGCATGACTCAAAATGAGGAGAAACAACTGTAAACATCCATTAATAATTGGAACATGGAATGTACGTAGTATGAATCTAGGCAAATTAGAAATTGTTAAAAGAGAAATGGAGCGCATAAACATTGACATTCTGGGCATCAGTGAGCTAAAATGGACCGGCATAGGCCATTTTGAGTCAGACAATCATACGGTCTACTATGCTGGGAATGATAAACTAAAGAGAAATGGGGTTGCATTCATCATCATTTCAAGATCTGTCATGAAAGACAATGTTGTCAGTGATAGAATAATATCCATACGCCTACAAGGAAGGCCAGTTAATATGACTGACTATTATTCAAATTTATGCACCCACCACTAAGGCCACAAATGAAGAAAGGGAAGACTTCTATCAGCTTCTGCAATCTGAAATGGATCAAGCATGCAATCAAGACATACTGATAATCACTGGTGACTGGAATGCAAAGGTTGGAAACAAAGAAGAAGGCTTGGTAGTTGGAAAATATGGTCTTGGTGACAGAAACGAAGCTGGAGATCGCATGATAGAATTTTGTGAGACCAATGACCTTTTCATTGCAAATACATTTTTTCAACATCATAAACGGAGACTATACACATGGATTTCACCAGATGGAACATACAGGAATCAAATTGACTACATATGTGGAAAGAGATGATGGAAAAGCTCTATACAAAATGTCAAAACAAGACCAGGTGCTGACTGTGGGTCAGACCATCAACTTCTCATATGCAAGTTCAAACCAAAGCTGAAGAAAATTAGAACAAGTATAGGAGAGCCACGGTATGACCTTGAGTATATCCCACCTGAGTTCAGAGATCACCTCAAAAATAGGTTTAATGCATTAGACACAAATGATAGGAGACCAGAAGAGTTGTGGCATGACATAAAAAATATCATTCAAGAAGGAAGCAAAAAGTTCTTAAAAAGACAAGAAAAAAAGAAAAGACCAAATTACATGTCAAAAGAAACACTGGATCTTGCCCTTAAACGTTGAGCAGCTAAAGCAAAAGGAAGACATGATGAAGTTAAGGAACTAAACAGAAGATTTCAGAAGGCAGCTCAAGAAGACAAAAACAAATATTATAATGACATGTGCAAGGAGCTGGAGGCAGAAAACCAAAAGGGAAGAACACGCTCCGTGTTTCTCAAGCTTAAGGAATTAAGAAAAAATTCAAGCCTCGGGTGGCAGTAGTGAAAGATTCTACAGGGAAAATATTAAATGATGCAGGAAACATCAAAAGAAGATGGGAAGAATACACAGAGTCATTATACAAGAAAGAATTGGTAGATGACCAACCATTCCAAGAGGTTGCATATGAAGAGGAACCAACGGCATTGAAGGACAAAGTGGAAGCTGCCTTGAAAGAACTGGCGAAACACAAGGCTCCAGGAATTGATGGGATACCAATAGAGATGTTTCAACAAACAGATGCAGCACTGGAGGTGTTAACATGTTTACGCCAACAGATTTGGAAAACAGCTACTTGGCCAACTGACTGGAAGAGATTCATATTTGTGCCTATTCCCAAAAAAGGGGATCCAACTGAATGTGCAAACTATCGGACAATATCATTAATATCACACACCAGCAAAATTCTGCTAAAGATCATTCAGAAGCAACTGCAGCAGTGTATAGACAGGGAATTACCAGAAAATCAAGCGGGATTCAGAAGAGGGCGGGGAACCAGGGACATCATTGCTGATGTC